>JAWWMG010000010.1:0-16628 GCA_035048385.1 Plethodon glutinosus
TCACTGCAACTGCCTTTTAAGATTCCTAAGCAATCGTATTCCTACTACCATTTCCTGTATTTTTACTGTCTTGTTAATAAAGTGTGGTATATATTTTTGCAGACCACGAGTTGTGTCCCCTTATTTTAAATCGAAGTATTGTGCTCATTTCTTGGTGGTTATCTGTAGAGGCTGAACGATCCCTTTTTATTGTGCTTGTTATCTGTGTGATGTCCCGGAGTCCGGGCTCCCAGCGCTGAACCTGCACGTATTTATATTGTTTTTATGCCTGGCGGGAAAGTGTGCTACCATATTTCTCTGCCCACTGCCAGCCACGTGTGCTAACTGGCTGCGGTGTAAGATTGCCATCCCAATCTGCTGTGTTTTTAGGCCAAACCTTTTCAGCCACAGCTGCCTGTGCGCATCTGCTGGCAAAAACGGAAGAGCTGCGGTGCGCAGCTAACGGTAGCCACGAACACCCTGTGACTCACTCAGGGGTCGGCACAGGTTAACAAGAGCGTAAAAAGGGGCGTTTTTCTAAACTCAGATATGCCACACTTTCACACCAAAAACACACACACACCTGTAACTGGGTTCCGTGAGAGCCCAGGACAGAAAAAAAAATTACTACAAAATGTAAGCAAATCATAACCATTACTAGATTATCTTGACACTCACGGTGTATGCTTTTAGGTAAACACACTTATCCCCAAGATTACTATGCACATCATTGTCGGTATCCTGCAACTAGCGTTTCAGCACATGTGAAAATATGTTGTACTTCCACCTCTATTTTTGTCAGCCATTACTGGAAGTCAAACCTTTTGAACAGATCCTCTTAGGCTTTACTATGTCCTCTCAGTTGTTTCAGGAGTCAGTCCATCACCATAGACATTAGATAGTATTATCAGTAAATCATCACTTGCCTTGGAATGTACCACTTCTTTTTCTCTGATTTCCTCTGGCCTTGTGGTGCGCGTTTTTGTTTACTTATGTTTACACACATACTATATAATATCAGAAGATTATTTGTTAAGTTCCTTATAAAGTTCACCATGTAAAGTACTGACCACACAGGTGGTGGATAGGTCCCGCACTCAAATGTAAGGTTGGTGCACCCCAAGCAACTCAGCCATAAGAGCTTAACACAAGTAGCACACAAAAAAATCTGGGGAAAAAACTCCCAGTGGGGGCACACAGTTATATAGTCGCACACTTACGACCTATCAATAAAGAGTAGATAGAAAAACATATAGTGTATATAGAGATATGTATTTTTGAAAGCATACATATAGGTGAAACAAATCAAAAAATCTATTGACACTGTATACAAGCAAACAATTGCAAACAGTTGCAGATATAATTGCCAATGTACTGAAATTATTATCACACGCGATGTGTCCACATTTCGTGGGAGTTTAACACAGTAACTCCCCACATCAGGCGTTGTATGTCTACAAGTAAAGAAAATAGGATTATCTATTTAAATATTTCCAAGAACTTCAATGCTAACAAAGGAGTATTCATAAGTAACGAGTGTCAATGATTATATCGTGCCTGAAAACAAAAACAGAAATACAAAACCAAACTGAAGATATTGAGGTAATATGAACAAAAAATGGCAACCACAAGATCAAAAAAGAACAGAAAAGCCTACCTGTCCCAAATTAATCAACGACGCATATAGCGTGTCGCACAAATTAAATCCCAATAGACCTGCCAAAGCCAAAGTAAAAGGAAAACAGTGTTAGAAAAGAAAAAGGAAAAAAAACAGACCGAGGAGTCATGAACCATAGAGATAAAAGAATAACATGTTCACCAGAAATCACCAAACAAGTGTCCCGCGTCTCGGTTAGAAAAGCAAGTGTGGGAAGTAAAAGGTCACTGAAGTAAACTAGCAGAGAGCTTCCTGTGATACGTGAGAAACGTGAGAGTAATTGCATAAGCCATGCAGGCTGGCGGAAACATAACAGAATAAACCCAAAACATGAACGAAAGAAAATATGCACCCTTGTGTGCGAAAACGTGCCAAATTAAACCCAAAACATGAACAAATATAAGATAACGTATAACTTGTATCAAACAGACCAGGGCTGACACAACATACCACTCAGATATAAAAAAACAATAAATCACAGGTGAAACAAGGTAGGAAAACTGAATAAGAAAGACAAAACCATACTCGGACAAAAAAAGAAACTTAAAAACATCAAGATCAGTAAAAAATGAAAAAAGACCCCGCTGCAGGTATAAAGATTAACGACAATAAAAACAAAAAAACAGAATAACTGTGCATAGTGCCTCACAATCTGAACAGTGTATAATAACTTATTATAGCACAAAAGCAAAAAACAAGACATACAAAATAGGAAAAAACAAACTAAATATAACTTGACTCTGAGAAGCCGAATAGTCTAGTAACACAACACAGGAGTGGAATACGATATCTGACTACAGAAAACAAGTCAAATCAAATTCTTCATTTGGGGGAAAGACTGTCAAACCATGAAATAAGTTCAGCCTCCTTACATAACAACATCTTGGTAATGTCCCCACCTCTCACAGGTAAAGAGATTTTCGCCAACACACAAAATCCAAGTTGATTGATTTGATGATTATGAAAGTTAAAGTGGCGAGCCACAGCATATTTGTTGTTATGGATTCTAATATCACTGCAATGCTTCTGTATGCGGGCTTTAACAGGTTGTGAAGTTTGACCTATATAAAACAAGCCACAAGGGCATTTGATAACATAGATGACATTGGTCGAGAGACATGTGGAGTAGTGGTTAAAAAACCAAGTCTTACCAGTGTACGGATGATTAATAATTTTACCCTTAATCACAAAACCACAACAATTGCAACCCAGACAAGGGTAAGTACCACGTTTAGGAGAGGCAAGGTGAAATTGAGTATCATGATTAGTTAGCAAATCAGAGTGTGTCAACATATCTCCTAACGTTGAGGAGCGTTTGTAGGATACAATTGGAGGCTCTGGAAACAAAGGTTTCGAAACTGGATCATCTGCTAAAATAGGCCAAAACTGTCTCAAAATTGTTGGTAATAACTTAGATATGACATTAAATCTAGTTACACATACTAGCGGAGACATATCATTTGTCAACAGTTTAGGTTGCAATAATTCTCGATGAGAAATAGATTGCCGTGGTAATCACAGATTCCGGATAACCTCTAGATTTAAACAAATTATGTAAGTCAGCAGCTTTAGAAACAAATTTGCGTTTATATCTACACAGTTGAGAATATGGTAGACCAACTTTAGTGGATAAAGGGTGAAATGAATCAAAATGGAGGAAAGAGGAAACATCTGTAGATTTAACAAACAAATCAAATGAAATTAACCCATCATGCAGGGATACAGTGGTATCCAAAAAAATCAAAAGGTCAGCCTATGTTCATAGTGAATTTAATGGACGGACGAAGTATTGATGAAATAAAAGTTCTTGTACAGAAGCTGTCCAAATCATGAATATGTCATCTATATATCTTTTCCAAAGAAAAATACATGTAGACCATTTAGATGAATAAACAAACTTGTGTTCCCACTCAGATATGAAAATATTTGCAAAACTAGGTGCAAAATTGGCACCCATGCTGGTGCCTTTAAGCTGTTTGTAAAAAAAACGTAAAAAACGAAAATAACTGTTATGTAACACAAACGTTAATAAAGATTTAAATAATAAAGGGTGAACATCCGTAATGTGATGTGTAGCTAATGGCTGACATGCATATTGTATAGCCTCATCATGTGGAATATTGGTATATAATGATACCACATCAAACGTGGTTAAAATAGCATCAGCTGGAATAAGAGGTAAAGTTTCAAGTAAATTCATGAAGTGCGTGGTGTCCTTGATGTAAGATGGACTCACAGATACACAGCGTTCGAGAAATTCATCAATAAAGACAGATGCTGGTTCAAATAATGACCCACATCCAGAGACAATGGGTCTGGAGGGGGGGTTTTGTAAATTTTTGTGGATTTTGGGCAACCCGTATAGAACGGGAGTCCGTAGTTGTGGAGGATACAAAAAAGACCTTGTGCGTTCTGAGATCCATTCGTTTGATAAAGCATGTTCAAGAATCACATCCAATTGTAACTGTAAGTCAGGTAGTGGGTCAGAGTCCAGAAGCACATGTAGAAGAATCTTTCAATTGATGTGTCAGTTCATTAACATATTGTGGTTTGTCTATCACGACAATAGCTCCGCCTTTGTCGGCTCGTTGGATAACAATGTAGGGATTAGATTGAAGAGATTTAATAGCTGCAAAATCAGAACGTGATATATTTCGTCGCCTATTGTTAGGAGCTTGGGTTTTCAAGATTTCGGAAGTAACTGTACGTGAAAATATTTCTATAGATTTGTTCAGTACTGTCGGATTAAAAGTACTTGCAGGTTTAAATTCTTTAAATGGAGACAAATTGTCTACTGCTGGTGGTTGAATGGAGAAAAACGTTTTTAGGTGGTTTACGAAAAAACTTAAATAGATCAACCTGTAATTCGAACTTTGATGCTAGAGAGGTAGGGACAAACGAGAGACCCTTCTGTAACACATTCACTTCAGAAGTGGTGAGTTCAACTGAGGAAATATTTACTACTTGTTAGAGCATAGATTCTTTTTGGATCGATCCTGATCCTTGTCTTTTTCGAGCTCTTTTCTTTCCTCTTCTTGTTTTTGTTTTATAAGTGCCTCTAAAAAAGACTTTTTCAGCAAGAGTCGGACATGTGGGTCTACTAGGTACAGGTTCGTCAGTACCAACTGGAGGAGTCTGTCCAGTTTCTTCAGAGGAAGATGTATCAGACGGGTCAGACAGAGCGGGCTCAGAGGGTTTAGGGTTGTTCAGTCGTCTAAAAAATTGTTGTTGTTTCTGCTGAGGCAGATCTTCAAGCCAAGTGTATACTTGGTCGTGTTGGTAATCGTAGTATTGCGTTTAAATTTGCGGATTTTACCCTTCTCTAAGTTCGAGCGATGTTTGTCAATGATATCGTTAAGCACTTCTAAAGTGGCTTATGTTTACACTCATACTATATAATATCAGGAGATTATTTGTTAAGTTCCTCATAAAGTTCACAAGTTGTCTCTCATTGTACCTACAAAGTCAGAAACCAATGCGTAAACATGGCCAACTATGCAAAATCAATGTTTACTTCCCGATGCTTCTGACATGGAGTAGTATAGATCCCCATGTTGTTGCTACATTTATTGTCTATGTATTTTGCTTCTCTATGTGCATTTGATTTTTCTTTTCTTTCTGATCAGCTTTAATATGCTTCAAAGCACTCGATGTATGGCCAGTTAGCCTTCATAGGCAATGATCATGTCTTTCTGATGATCCGCAATGCATGGGTAGATTGTTAAGAGCGCATGCATTATTAATATCAGTTTTGAAATGTTTTGCAAGTTCTTCCCAACGATCAGTTGAAGTACAGAAAATTGTGTAAAGTCCTTGTACTTGTAGTAGACACAATGCAATGTATTTGGTTGCCTTGCAACATTCAGCAGCAATCATTGCTATAATATTTAAGCAGCACACCAAGCATAGTGAGCCAACTTGTTCTCGCTCTGTCTCCAATCTTGCAGACTAGAGTAAATAGGACTGCCCTGCAATCCTTACTGTGTAAATCATATTCCTCCAAGGTTTTTAACACGAGTGCAAATTATTCTGCTTTATGACCCATATTGGGTATAAAAAATAATAAGTGTACACAAATCTCTGCATAAATGTAAGTTTATCTAGAAATCTCGTGTGTAGAGTCAACATCCATGCCAAAGTTTATTTAGTGATCTTCCGTCCATTTACTGCTTACCTATGGAGTTCTTCATGCATAAGTTGAATGAACTTATTGTATATTGTTTTTTGAAAGTATCTTTATTGTATTTCGGAACATAAACCAAGCAATAAATAGTTCGTAATTTTAATTAAATAAGTTCAAAGTAGATTGCAGTGCTATATTTCTTCCATAGACCTCAATTTTATGACATGTCAATCGACATACAGTATTGCAAGCCATTTTGGTGTGGCAAAAACTAGCTTCAGAATGTTCTGAAAATAAATCATTTACTCCGGAAATTGCTCCACTAGGTGTGTGTCTACTTGGATCTTCGCTGTCTCTCGTCCTCTAAAGAAAAAACAGCTGACTTGTCCTAAGTTCAATTCATATGGCTTTGAACAGGTATTAGCATTTTTCAAGTCATTAAAAGCTTTGCTAAATTCAGTGGGAATTGTACCAAACAGGTGGTATAGCACCGAAAGCATAAACCCTTTACTTTTGGAATAAATTAACCATGATCTCAAATGCCACTGTCAATTATACTCTTGTGACTGTATTGTTTTAACTTTTTTTGTATTTCTTGCTTTTATAGCGCTGCAAAGCTGGCTGGCAGTTAGTGCTGAATAAATGTATCATTTATTCCTTCATTCATTTGCAACAATACTGCATTCAAGACATGACCTTCAAAAACCCACATAACATCTTTTTCCAAAAAAACAGTGTTTTGTTTTCATTTTGTCATTTGTGTAGCCAGAACGTTAACCTGTTTAAAATAATAGACTAAACAAACCTGAGTTAAACTTTTTACTTTACAATTTCTAATGTAAGGCAGACTGAGGGGTGATTGAGACTATCCTTAATTTTATTTTGTCGTGCACGCACAGAATAAGTTTGTATCAGGGATGGAAAGAAGAACGCATGTCATTATGTTTATCTTTATATAGACGCCCAAGAGATAATGTTCTTGCAGAAGTGTATGCAGTTTACAAATTATAAGAAAATAAAATGTGGCTCTTTTAGTCATGCTCATCTTAGTTGAACACACTTATCCCAGAGAGTTCTTGACACATCCTTGTAGGTATCCTGCAACTAGCATTTCAGCACTTGTGAAAACAGGTTGTTCTGCCACCTCTATTTTTGTTAGCTCGTGCTGGAAGACAAACCTTTTGAACAGGTCCTCTTAGGGTTTACAGTCATTATTATTATTATTTAATTTATTTATGTATCGCACGCCCGCAGACCTCAGGGCATGACAATAAACAAGACAAACAAGAACAACAAATAGTATTAAATCAGCATCCAAAACCAGACCAAATTCGTCGCAAAGTCATCATAACAGGGAATCAACTCAAGGTAACAATCTCTTCTTAATTCTTCCTTGGGTCAGTGCATCAACATGTACAGTACATAGTATTATTTAAAAATAATCATGTGGCTCGGTATGTACTTGATTTTGTCTGGCCTTGTGCTGTGTCTTTTCTTTTTCTTATGACCACGCTCATACTCTGTAATATCAGAAGCTGGCAAGTTCATCATGCAGTTAAACACGCTTCTCGTTGTATCCACAAAATCAGAAAGTGATTTATATTGCTGACCAACTAGACCCAAATCAGTAACTTTTAAATGAGAGCAGTATTTATCCTTGTTTACTTTTTTATAGTCAGAGAATACTTGCGTTCAGAGGGATTTATATTCTAGAAACTAGCATTCCTTTTGGAGATTCTATGTAATCACCCCAACTTACACAAGGTCTAAATTAGGGACACCGAATTTTTGTAACTGTGGGGTGATTAGATAGAGCTCTGGCCGGTCCCCCTGCCCACCCCAGATGTGGGGAGAGACTCCCCACCCACCCAATACTAACCTAACCCCCTATAACGAAAATATAACCCCAAAAAAGTTTGGTGTAAAATTTTTCGGGGTTATATTTTTGGCATAACCGTAGTAAACGATTTTGGTGTAGCCTTCCTCCATCCATCCAACCCTTGCTTTTATCTCTTCTTTGTTAACCAACAATCTCTAAATTTCCTTACCACAGTCAGTCTTGCAAAGTACAATTGCCCCACCCAGGTCTCCTGGCTAAATTGGAATATCTATTGTTTGCTCCAGTGTTTAAAGTGTCTCTTTTTCAGCATTACTCTAATTCTGGCACACGTCTGTATGTTTCCTAGAAAGACTCTTCACATCTCCAGCAACTAACTTCTCCAAAGTAACCAACTCTAGACTCAGTGCACTCAAAGGTGGGATAAACATGTAAAAATAGAAGGATGATTGAGTCCTGTCAAATTTCTAGACTTTTCCCTTTCTTTCTCATGGAAAATATAAATTGTGTTAATTTGAAATGTGAGAAATGCAAGTCCTTTATAAAAACGTTAACTTCTGTTGCAGGCATTGTATCCATAAAAATTCATAAAAATTGATTTTGTAGCTTGTATATTGTAAGCACTTTCCAATGTTCTCTATTATTGTCATATGTAATGTAATGTAAGCTTTGTATCGCCCCCGTGGTACTCAAGAACGTGGCTTACGGGTGCTGTTCCAAAGCCCTTGGACCTGTTGTGGAAGAAGGTACAAGTTAGTCATGGCACTTCCCAGTGTGGTCAGTAGTCAATGTCAGTACTCCTTAGGTGGTGTAGGGCCTAAGGAGCGGAAGGATGAGGCAGAGCACGGGGTGAGGGTCAGATACTGTATTTCGGTATTTCGATACATTGCACAAGAGATCAGCGTTCCTGGCTAGAACCTGCCGCATCATCTCATTCCTACTAGAGCGGCCATACCTCCGTTAACTGAGGCAGGAAGCTGGTACCACGTCCTTCTCCGATGGCCCTCCTTCCAGGAAAGGAGTCTCTATCCTTCCTTGTGAGGCATGAGAGGTTATCTGGACGGATTGTCATTAGGGGAGACGAAGAGCCAAGTTTTGACTTATTTTTTGAAGATTTTTAGAGATTGGATATCCTTGATCATCCTGGGGAGGCTGCTCCAAAGTCAGGGCCCTTGAACAGAGAAGGAGGCATCCCCAATAGTTTTATATCTGGTTCGAGGGATGCTCAGCATGAGTTCTTGGCTTGATCTGAAGTCTCTGTTAGAGGGCCTAGGGCTGATCCTGTGCCTGATGATGGCCGGGGCTGTCCCATTCCTACATTGGAAGACCAGGCAGATGATTTTGAAACTGATCCTACGACTGACGGGGAGCCAGTGGAGGGCCTTGATCGCTGGGGTGACATGTTCTCTTGGGCCAATTCTCATAAGCATCCGTGCAGCGGCATTCTGGACCCTCTGCAGGATGTTCATGCAGTTTTTGGGGCTGCCAGCGAAGATGGCGTTGGTGTAGTTCAGCCTCCCTAAGATGAGCGATACCACTCTGTCACTTGTTGTGGGAAGGACATTAGAGGGAGAATTCTCCTCGGGGCTCTCAAGAGGGCAAAGCAGTTTCCTGACGTTCTTTTGGCGAATTCAATGGGTTTTAAGGAGGCGCTCATGAGGGCGCCTAAGTTGTTGGCAACCAGTAGTGGAATTGGGGGCTGTCCCATCTCTGGAGGCCAAGGGAATGGGTTTGGTATTAAAAGGGGGTCCCAGCGGTCAGGAGTTCGGTTTTTGTGGGATTCAAGAGGAGATGGTTTTGCGCCATCCATTGTTCCACACTCTGCATACAGTGGATGACATGGTTTGTGGCCTCAATGGAGGGATCCTGAATTTTCAACATTATTTGGGAATCATCTGCATAATTATAGCAGAGTAGATTATGGGACCTGATGACGTCTGATAGCGATGCCAGGTAGATGTTGAACAGCATGGGAGAAATGGGCGAGCCCTGGGGGACTCCATATTTTTGGGAGTAGCTCTCCAAAGTGAAAGATTCAGTGGCTACACAAACGGATCTATCCGTTAGAAAGGAGGAGAGCCACCTCAAGGCATTGCCCTTTATCCCCATGTTGTCAAGTTTTCTGATTAGAATGGGGTGATCTACCGTGTCAAATGCGGCAGATAGGTCGAGCTGTGTTAGAGCCACCGCCCCACCTCCATCTACCTGCCTTTTCATGTCATCAGATATCGCCGTGATAACGGATTCGGTTCCATGTCCTTTCCTAAAGCCACCTTGGGCCACGTCGAGTAGTTTATTGTTCTCGATGTGCTTAGAGAATTACGTGGTGGCGATCTTTTAGATCACTTTACGTAGATAGCAGCCTTTCGTAAGAGCCCTGTAGGTGTTGCAATCGTCTCTAGCTAAGCTGGGTTTTTTCAAGAGCGGGGTGATCCTGCCCGTCTTTAGTGATTTGGGCATGATACCATGAGTTAGGCTGAAGTTGATAATTTGCCTCGCCTGTTCTCCGATGAGATCATTTAATAGTAGTCTTTTGAAGAACTGCATCCCGCTGACTGATTTTTAGTAATTAAATTGCGGAATTGTTCTTGGGTGAGCGGAGAGAGTTCTGCCAGGAGGGCGCCTTGAGTCTCTTTCTCCGTGAATAGTGTTGAATTGCTCGTTAGGGCGATATTCTCAGAAATCTTTTGGTGGAGGGTCTCCTCTTTATTCTTGAAGTGAGAAGCCATCTTGTTGCAAAACGCCTGAGAGTCGCAGCCGCCCTATACTGTCTATGTAGGTGTCGGTATGCTGAGAAATTGGCTGTGCATCTGTCGCTCATCCAGAGTTTAGTGGCCTGCCTGGTGGCCCTTTTGAGGTCGATGATCTCTTTGCTGAACCACTATGCTTTTTTACACGGTCTGGTAGTTGTACTGTAGGCTTTAGGAATTAACCTGTCTAGTCCCTTCTCTAGCCAGGAGTAGAAACTATCCACCGCTTTGGCAAGAGAGTCTTCTAGCCCTGGTTTGTCGAGGGGAAGGCCTTCTTCTAGTCCCAGGAGGGGAGGGGATACAGGAAGAATTGGGATCAAGTCTTTTTCAATATCAAGGCTACTCCATTTCCTGCCTTTAATTTTTCTCTTCGGTTGACCAGGTTTGTCTCGCCTTATTTTGATAAGAAACGCAATATATTTGTGGTCTGACCATGTTAAGGCACACGGAGTACCCATCTCTGTAAGGTTGTCGGAGAAGTAAATGCCATCTAACGTATTTCCTAATTTGTGGGTAGGCTCGAACACTCCTTGCTCGAGGGCAAGGGCCTCCATGCCGCTTAGGAAATTCGCTGTTAGTGGATATGAGGGGTTGTTGACTTGGATGTTGAAGTCGCCCAGGACCGTGAGGTTAGGTTGGTTAATGATGGAGGCGGCGAGGGCGTCGAAGAATTATCGTTGAATTGGAAATTGTGACCAGGGGGTCTGTAAATTAGCAGGAAAGATCTGCTGGTGGTGTGGTTGACCTGACATTTCACTAGAAGTGACTCCGCTCCCAGGAGCGAGAAGGAGAGGTCAACAGACATCTTGAAGGTGTTTTTGTAGATTATCGCCAGACCTCCTCCTCTGGCGCCTCTGTTGGCCAGCTTGTAGAGGTAATCATCTGGGATTGCTTCGTTGAGCAGGGCCGTGTGGTCGTTGTTCAGCCAGGATTCCGTGATGAACAAAATATCTGGGTGGTGTTCTTCCAAGAAATCGGCGACTTCCAGGAAGTGGTGGGGGAAAGATCTAGAGTTTATCAATATAGCCAGGAGGTCTCTGTCACGGTTGTAGGTTAGGTTACCTTCCTTGTCTAATAGGTTTCTCCGCTTTTTAAATGCATCCAGTGGTGTCTTCTTGTCAGGCTTCTCCGGGCTCACTTCTGTCTGAAGGGGCACTTCCAGCAGCGTGGTTTCGGAATCATAGGCATCCAGGTCAGGAAACTTCATTACTACCGGAGAGAGGGGTATCCGGCCATCATCCCCAGTCGGAGAGCGGTTGCAATCTCCACTACAGTTGTTTGTGGGAGAGCAATCAGGGTGGTCGATTTTGGGCCGAAGGCAGGGGGAACCACCTAACCATGCGTGATCTGAAAGTCTTTTCCTGGGTCTTATCTTCTTAGGTAGAGGTGTGACTGGCTGCAGGAAATTCAGGTGCCGAGAGGCAGCCAGTTCTGCCCTTACCTGGGACCAGGTCCTGTTATTTGCAATTGTGTTTCTCATCGTCGGTGTTCTTCAGGCCTGCAGGGTAGGGGAGTCGGTGTGTACTGCGGAGGAGGGGATCCCGCTTCAGAACTATCTGATGATTCGTTCGGGGGGGAGGTAGATAGGAGTACGAGGTCCTATCCGTAGTGTCTTTCACAGTAGCTTTCCTGCACTTTATGCTCCCTGCACGTCCCTTTATTTTTCTTCTTCTAGGGTTTTTCTTTCTTTCATTCCTCTTGAGCCTACTGATATCCGGTTTCGCCAGCGTTGAGCAGCGGGAGTCCGTTCCTGGGTCCTGATCGGCATCATCATCCCTCTCCATGTATTGCCCCTGGAAGACACGAGAGAACAGGTGATGCGAGCTAGTGGACATGGGTGGACGGGTGAAAAGAGGAAGGGACAGGGTGAGTAGCAGGTTGGGAGAGGGGAGGAGTGGAAGAGGAGTACTGAAGTTCCTAGGTTACGTTTAGTGTGCTAGCGATGGAACTCGTCGTGTGTGTGTAAGCTTGTTAGTGAGATGGGTGTCCACCCAGCGCCACAATCCCCCAGCATTGACCTGGATGGCATATGCTATAAGCATCTGATGTTAACTAGCAGTTCAGGCCATGTTCTTGTTTAATAGGGACCCGCTAGAGCACCCCATGTCATAGCCCATTATGTGCCATGTGGTGCACAGTCGAATTTTTATACTGAGGAGGCCCTCTTCATGCATTCTGAGCATATGGATGCGTCCAGGTATTACCGTTCGGTGTTCATGCATGGAAAGAAGAAAAACTAGTCTAGTCCCTTTTTATAGCCCCCTCCCCCTTCCGAGTGCCGGTCCCCGACTACGGGTGAAACTACCCCCGGCTCACCTTCAGAAGAGGCATGCAGCGTGTGGTGGCCTTGGGCAATCAGAATCACCACCCCCTCAGTAGTGAAGCGTGCAGGTGACAGCAAAGCCGGTCTCCTCCTAACTAAATTTACCATGCGTGCCTCCTAGCGCCAGAGTCGGTCGATGGTTCAGCCTAGTTCTCCATTGCTGTGCTATTCCATGCATTAACCTTAATGCAATTCAGTTATGTTCTAACCCTCTTATCAGCTATAGCACTTAATTACAAGGTGAATCTGTCAAACAATTGCGCATCAAATCAGAGCATGTGCAGGCAAGCTAACCCGCATCTACCAACTCAACAGTACCCACTGCCGAATGGTGATGGTGCGGAGCATCAAGCCATATCGTACGTGAATACAGTCTTTTGAGAGACATATATTGTAGTAGTGGATACCTGCCTGTCAATACCATCAACATTATTCCATTCCATTGCATCACGTTGCCGGCTAGTAGACCATCGAAATTACTGAACAACCCACAGCATGATATTCTTGACATTTTACGGCATGACCTTGAGTTAAATAGTAGTCAGTATAATGTAGGAGGCGGTTCCAGCGTGCCTTGAAATTTCACAATGGTCCGTGAAATCCCACGCCGGGAACAGTAGTCCGTGAGATATATGAGGCGGAGTTAGCGTGACATTAGACATTCCACATTTGACATTACACTGTAGTTAGGGAAAGTATATTAACACATTACACATAACAGTAGTCAGAGTGCCTTTTACATTACACAGTGGTCATTGACATTCCACATTTGACATTACACAGTAGTCAGGGATAGTGTAATACACATTAGACATAACAGTAGTCAGGGTGCCTTTTACATCACGCCGTGGTCCGTGATAAATACCACGCCAATAAACAGAAGTCAGTGTAATTATATGAGGCGGTGTCAGCGTCACATTTGGCATTCCACGTTGATTTTACACAGCAGTCAGAGGTAGTATAATAAGCATTAAACCTAACACAGTAGTGACATTACACAGTCGTCAGAGAGTATAAAAGGGATGGTGTCGGGAGCCCCGACACCGCTCACCTGAGAGACCCGGCCGGTCCCTTGATGTCCATTCTCTCCTGGGTTGACTCTTCCATCGGTCATGTATAGTTTGGTCACCCGCCACGATTTCTCCAGGAATTAGTCGCATGAAAGCAGGAAGGGGCTTCTCGACTAATGTTGGCCATATGGGTCGAGTTCCTCAGTGGTGCTGAAGGTGGGACCCCTGAGGAGCAGTAAGAGTTTATAAGAGATGGCTTCTACCATGGGGAGCACCGACTGCGCCGTGGGGAACCAGGTGAAGACCAACACTGTGGCCGGCGGGTGGGCGGCATGACGATCGCATGCTGTGAGGGACGAGGTGGACCGTGGCCAAGGCTGGGGGCGGCTGGTTGCGAGTATGGAAGCTATATAGAGAAATGGCCCTAGGGGTACTCTGTGCCTGCCGTCGTCCTCTCTGAAGGGCTGGACCAGCCCTCCAAGATGCGGCGTGCATATCCTGTAATTGTTACCTCATCCCCGTTGTTTCCCGACTTCCTATTGTAACTCTCTACTGTGTTGCTTGTATGATCTCAGGTTCTCCGTCTTGATATATTACCTTGTCTCTAGTAATGGTGTACCTTGTTGTACCTGTTGATTGGTAGAGATCCTGAAATTAGTTTTTTTTTTAGTTCTGAAGCTTACAGATGTTGCTTCCTCTGAATCTCATCCAATGAGTTGCTTCTAATTGCGCTGTCCATAAGAATTGTATCTATCTTTGTTAGTCTTTTAGTCCAGTGCCTGCCTCTTTTGATTTTTTGTAAAATCAAGTATCATATTTGGATAAACGTCCTTGGGGAAATTTGCCAAATCTTTTGCTGCCTGTTTTCAACCCAGTATTTCTTAAAATCCTTCATTTCTATCATCACATCTTCTATCATCACATCTTCCAGAAATGGATTCATTCGATTTCTTCTCTCACAAGTAATGTTCTCGTTCATAAAAAAAATTCCTTTTCTTAGTTCTGTACTACAGAGGTGCATCAGGGCAGGAAAGAGCATGTTTAAGCAGAAAGAAATACATCAAGCCCTGTCCCAAGTATGTACCGGCTCCTGGGGAAAGCACAGGATCAGGCATGTCACCTGCCAGATTATTTCTCAGAGGCTGGAAAATTTCTTTGACGCCAGGATGGTCAATATTTGGATTGATATCGAGTTAAGGAGAGCGTAAATGAAGAGGACGAAGTGTACCTGCTGGTACCAAGATTTCAGGAGTTGGGGGTTATATCTGGTAGGATGTGAGGAGATGCATATCCTATTCCCACATCGGCCTTGCAATAAATCGCTTGGATGGTGGTTAAGGACTTCACCACTGTGTTCAATTCCAGCCTGGATGCTGGTATTGTACCAGACCCGAGGAACCATGGCATTGCCACACCCCATCTAAAAAGCCTGGTGCTGAGCAGAACAAGAACTTCCGCCTGGTTTCGCAGCTGCCCTTCCTAGCCCATGTCTCGGAACACCATGTTATTGCTCAGCTACAGCACTACTGGGACCGCAGGTGTGCTGCACAATATGCAGTCTGGCTTTCACCCAGAGAGAGGGACAGATACAGTGCTCATTGATATCAGAGAATGTCTTGAGATTGGCGGACGAGTCACATCCTGCAGCCCTGATCCTTTTGGATCTGTCTGTCTGCTGCATTTGACAACTTCGATCACAACACTCTACTCTCAGGCATTGTGTTAGAGTTGTGCAGGTCATTCCTAACACAGACCAGGTCCAGCAGGTGCGGATGAGTGAGCAGTGGTCGGCGGTGAAGCCAGCATCGTATGGTATACTGCAGGGGTCAGCCTTGTCTGTACTACTATTAAATAGTTACATGCGTCCTCTGGCCCAGCTTTTGGAACAGTCTGGAGTGCTGCTTAATATGTACGACACCCAACTGATAGTTGACCTCTAGTCTGAGGCACAGGCAGTGTGAGGACTGGTCATCAGTCTGGAAAGGGTGAAAGCCTGGATTGGGAGGTACTGGCTTCGCTTCAATGATAAGAAGACTGAGTTTCTCTTTATTTTTATTGGCAGTGTCGTACCCATTGCACGCCCAGCCTGGCCTGGCCACACTCTTTTGGGACATGCCATTGCCCGTCAAGCACAGCAGGATCTTGGGTGTTTTATTCAATTGGTCCAATGGATCAAATAAACAGGCCACAGCTATGGTGAGGTTGGCCCACCACCATCTTAATAGGCTTGCCCCTATTATAACTCTCCTGGTCCCATAGCATTGGTCATCGCTTGTTCAGGCCCTCATGTTATCAAAAAATCTGTTATTGTCATCTTTTTCTAACACAACAAAGGTAAGTTGAGCCTAGGGTACAAGAAAAACCCCAACATTTCTGAATAGAACACAAAATTTCCTGTACCTAAATAAAAATACAAAATAAATGACTGAGATATATGAATATGATAAATGCACAACTTTAATGATACAAAAAATAGGAAAATTGAGAGAACAACCAATGCAAAAATTTTTTAAAACATAAGTAAAAACAACAATTTCGCTGCCAACATGTTTCGACCCAATGGATCAGTCGAGGTCTTCGTCAGGGCACAAATGGTTGTAATCTCCTTTCAGATGTAATGTTGTTTATACACTTTTGAGCAGCAACACGTTCTGAACGCCGAGTTAGATGTCTAGCCCGTTGGTTTCACAACCTTAGTTGTTGACTTTTTCGGTCGTCCTATTCCCCGTCGTGCTTTGATACCTGTGAGAATGCAGCGGATCCGATTTCCTCGTGTCTTGCTTGCAGGCATTTTACTGCAGTGTCCCTTTTTGTGCCTCAGTTTGCCTGTGCCAACACCACGTGTGTGCACAGAGTGCTCATGGCCGCTGTTCAGCTGCGCCTCGCAGCTTGTCGGTTCGCCACGTGCACAGGGTTGCCGCAGCCGTACACGATTACACGATGTGTCCT
>JAWWMG010000011.1:0-16446 GCA_035048385.1 Plethodon glutinosus
ACTGATGGGCGGGCAGTTAGGTAGTGATGTTCTCAGTACTACAGGCTCACGTGGGCTAGCGGTGCATTACAAAATGTGTATGAAGGCTTTTATTTTTTACTTCTAATATGTAACTACGCTCTCTCTCTCTCTCTCTCTCTCTCTTTCACAAACTGTACTACAGGGCTAGTGCTAACGCACGGAAAACACGGTGGTGGCATCTAGCAGAGTGCGCCAGAACTTAAGGAGAAATAACAGTTGTACACGCGTCACTTAAAGGTAAATGATCCAAAGAGTTTCTAAATGTGTCTGAAGGGGAAAAGCTGTCATCATGCTAGTAGGCACTGAGGGCGGTGATGCTAGGTCTGTGCGGTGACATTGCAAAGGTGTATAGATTAGTTACATGGATTACCTAGAAAGATTATTTATTGTAACAGTATGAGTAGAATGATGGGCCGGCCGCTGTAAAGTACATAGACCGTGTCTTTAGACGATCCTTAAGAGGCGACTGTAGGGTAAACCCTAAGCAAGGTACATATAGTAAGTGTTTATCGTTTCTTCATGGGTAGGTGTCCTTAAAAAGTGAATATGTTGAAATTCGGACACAGTATTCAAGGTTCCATTTTATTTGCAGAGCGGCGAGTCCTACCAGACAACAATGAACGGGGTGCCTGTAGGAAAGCGGTCTATGAAGACGATCAAAGACGGTTCCAAACTGGCCGAGGTAAGAGTGCAAAGTGTTAAGTATGGGTGCGCTTGTCTGGTTGCGTAGAAATTTCCATAGGTGTTCAACCGTTAATAGTGGTAGTCCTATCTAGACATCTCATATGTGAGGGCCCAAGACGTATCCAGCCTGTATTTCTTTTTCAGGTTAAAAGATTGTATATGTGTAAAGGTGCTGAATGGTGTTTCTGTGTTAGCCAACAGGTCCTACGGGGGAAGAAAGCAAACGGTGCACAGGGTCTCATCCGGCTGTCGCAATCCGTGTTAGAGGACAAAACAAACAGTATCAAGGCGGAGCAACCCAACAAGTTGACATGGGGAATGTTGGTAATACGACTGTTTCTAATATTGTACCAGATTGTCCTCATGGTGGTACGAAATGTATCCATATAGGAGCTGGATTCTTTCTGCATAAGGGGTGTGTACAAGACACTGCTACAACGATGCATATAAGGTCACCTTTACAAACGCCTGCATATAATAATAGTAATGTAAACATGGCCGGAGTGACGGGGGTTGCTGATAACATTGTGACTGGTGGGAATGTACTGGATCATAATAACAGTAGTCTGAAAAAAAGTGGGTGGGGTCCCGCAGTTACTGGTACAGGCCACAAGTCTAGGGAGACCGCTGCGCTAAAACTATGTCCCGGAAAGCAATATGTAATTGGGAAACAGATGTTCGACTCTGACCCCCTGCCAAACTACAGGACTCCTAGCGAGCGGGTGATAGATAATACGGGGGTCCCCCTTAATCAATGGGTACACAGCTTTGATGTTGAACCGGTTAGCGAACCGGAGGATGATGCGGAAAGCGGTCACACAGTGCCGCCGAATGTACCTGGGGAGGGTCGCATGCTCCCAACCGTAGAGACGGTGCTAGAGATGTTAATAGAGGCCGGTGAAGATGGGTTAGATGCTCCTGATGGGTGGGACTCTAACACAAACCACATAGATTGGGATGCTTTACTACCACAGTCTACGGATCAGATGGTGGAGGGCGCGTGTGAAACAGGGGTCCAAACCACACCAACCCTCGAGCCATGTCCGTTAAAGGTGAATGGCCATGCTGACCAGACAGGCTTTGATAGCAGGATCGAATACACAGCCCCTATTCAACCACCATTAAACACTATTGGTAATGGGTCCCCAGCCATTAGCGATAGTTGGGACGACTATACAGACCTCGGAGAGTTAGATCAGCTAGAGGATGGGGAAAGGAGGGGTGATTCTAGTATATACTGGAAAAGTACTAACCCTGAACAGTCGCTCACGACATTGCCAGAAACCCAAATCCCTGTATCCGTCGACCCTCAAAGTATACCACCACCCGTAATCAACCTTGTAGGAAGCGTTGAGGAGGAGGGGGTTGAGGCGGTGGAAGTGGTCGTGGTAGAGCCCGAAAGCACTCGCCCCTGTATTATTAAACGGAATCATGAGGTCTGGGCAGAGGCAGCGCCAACGCTAGAAATGCCACAAACAGATGGGTGTTCAGGAGATATCCGTGGTGTTAGCGCTACCGCTAATACAACCGTCAACACAGGGGTAACCGTTGCTGAAACAACTGTGTTCCCAATGTCTGAAACTACTGGAATTGTTAGTAATCACACGGTCAACGGTTCAGAAGGGCCCGATCTCCAAAAGGAGTCTCAGTCAGAACCAGAAGCATCTAGAAATAAACGTAAAAGGCATCGTAGCGGAAACAGCGATACCGGGAGGGTTGATACAGCCGAAAAACAGCGGAAAGTGTTAGGAGGTAGATTTAAAAAACGTAAAAATGTGGGTAAGGCGGTGGATAGCCAGAAAGGTGGTGGTCGTGTAGTAACTGACCCAAAACCCTCAGAGGATCCTTTTAGAAAGCGCGACAATGTAGCTAGGGAACAGACTGTTCAGAAAACAGGTGCGGTTGAGGATCGGTGGCCGAAGGTAACAACCGCTGCTAAAAAACGTAAAAGCACCCCCGATGGGGAGGTGGGGTCTCCGGAGGTTAAGAAGTTGAAGCAGCTAAATGCTGCGAGGGGTAAGCACAGGCGCTTGATGGTCTCTGTGGAAATGTTTAGACAGTATTGTTACAGTCTGGAGGTAACTGTTGAGAATGCAAAAACTTTTGATCAGCTAAAAACTGTCGTTGATTTCACACTAGGTCATGAGAAGGCGTTTAGAGGGGCACCCCAGACTCCGCAACCCCTAGCAAATACACCCCCGCCACCACAACCCCTAGCAAATAAACCCCCGATGCCGCAGCCCTTAGCAAATACGCCCCCGAATCCGCAACCATTACTAAAAGTACCTCCTAGGGTCGTTACAAGGCTCGGTCCCCTGAGCGATACAGGGTATACAGAGTTTGTACTGGTGCACCCCCCTAGACACCCACCCGTAAAAGTAGTTGCGGACGGTGCACAACCGAGCACAAGCTTTAGACCGACCGTGCACGAGGACCCCCGTAAACGTAGGGGTGGTGAGAGAAATTTATGACTAGGTAACAAGTCTGATTCTGACAGTATCCTTGGAAATAGAGAAGCACCCCTATCGCAAACGGGCGGTGGTGTCCCACGTGCTAGAGAAAAACATTCCAAGCTTCTTGACAGGGCTATAAAATGGCGCAGGGCAAGGCGCAGTCGCAGGCATCTGTTCAGAGTCCTAAAACATGCGCGCCTCGTTCTCAGCAGACGGCGCAGTGAGCAGACACCCTCCTCAGAACAGTCCGGAGACGTCTCCGACGACTCCACCCATGCCTACCGGCGGTCAGAGAGCACACCCGGTTCGAGCTACGGTGCACCCAGGGGTAGATACAGAGACGATACCGTGTACCTGGAGAGCATGCGAACTTACCAGCGCACGCTTAAACGGTTCAGAGCCACAGAAATCTATGAGGAATTCCGTTTTATCAATCTGGAAAACCTCCAATCCCTGGTACACGGAATAACGGTAGTGACAGACGCTGTGCAGGGTCTTATTAATCGTGTATTACAGACGGCGGAGCCCCATGATTATGTACAGATCAGATTGGACGGTAGTACACTGTCGAGACCCCTATTCACACGTCGAAGCGTTAGAGATGTTTTCTGCGCTCACCGGTTTCTGGAAAATCTGAGGCGGCTTTTGCAGAGCAAGGCCGAGATCCTGGGGTACGTGCCTTTGAAAATTGTCACGCTGATCGTGAGACCACTGGCAGGGGGTGCCTCCAAATCTATAAACCAGCTCCTCAGCAGCCATATTATAGTCGCCAAGCGCCGGTGGTTGTTAATCTATCAGTTCAAGGATGCGAATGTGTGTATGGCGGCCAGTTTGCATGGTTTAATAGACAGGTCTGCTACAGACGCTACGGTATTTGGGAGGTCTTTAGAAACACATATGGAACTAGGCCTCCCTGTTGATAGACCGGTCAGCTTCAACCAAATCCAGCTATTTGAGGAGTATTTTGACAGACCTATACAAATTATCAACTTTAGCGATGGTTGGCATTTCTACCCCAAAAGAGACAAGGCCGATAAACGTACCCTATTTCTCCTGCATCATGACGACCATTATTACGGAGTACTAAATTTGAAAGCCTTGCTAGGCGCCAGGCACGTCTGCAACCACTGTCACAAAACATTCGATAAACTCCACGAACACCACTGCAGGTACTACTGTCCTCTCTGTCGGAGGGACGAGTGTGAGGCTGTGAAAGGACCCCCCAATAAATGTGACAAATGCCTGAAATTTATGCGCTCGAGGGCATGCCTAGAAGCGCATAAACAGAAGGCGGCTCTAGGAGTTGTGAAGTGTGTCCTGTACGAAGAGTGCCCGGACTGCGGTAAAGAGAAGAAAAAGTGTAATCCTGAGAAGTGCGTCGGCCCTGTATGTAGGGTATGTCGATCGCCCATGGCTGACCGTGACACGCATCAGTGCTTCATGACGTCGGGCAGGGTCCAGGACCATAGCGATAAATATATTGTTTATGACATAGAGGCCAGACAGGAGAATGGTGTACATGAGCCGAACTATTTATTTGCCCAATTCCTCTACGACGCTGAGGTAAACTGGGAATTTTTCGGTGATACCTGTGTGTCTGATTTTATCAAACACTTTGTACGTAAAAAGTTTAAAGGATACACCTTTCTCGCGCACAATAGCAAGGGTTATGATGCCTATTTCGTCTTAAAAGTACTGGTGGGTGAAAAAATGAAGGTGAAACTCATCACCCAAGGCGCAAAATTGATGTTAGTAGCTGTGGAAGCGCTTAAGATACGTTTTATAGACACTCTCAATTTCATGCCTATGAAGCTCAGCAAACTGCCAGAGGCCTTCGGATTTGAGGGTGGCAAAGGTCATTTTCCTCACCTGTTTAATACCGCTGAGAATCAGAACTATGTAGGTAAAATGCCGGACATCCGGTATTTTGGCGTAGAAACCATGACCCCTGCTGAGAAGGAAGAGCTTCTGGTCTGGTACGAGGAGAATAAGGACAAAGAGTTTGATTTGCAGAAGGAGTTGAGAGCCTACTGCCGTCAAGATGTCCGAGTCCTAGCCATGGGTTCGATCATGTATCAGCGAGGGATCATGACAACCACCCGCGATGCATTTACAAGCGTCGCAGCGGAGGACAAAGCACTGTTCGATGCCGAAGTGCGAGCGGCAACAGGTGTTGCAGAGGTCCGGGCTGGGGTAGGGAGTAGGAGGAGAAAACCCAAATTAAAAGTACGACCGACCTACATCGACCCGTTTCAGTCTATCACCCTGGCCAGTTTCTGTATGCAAATTTACAGACATCTGTACCTGAAACCAGAAACCATAGCGTTGCTCCCAGTTGATCTCTACCACCGCCATCAAAAACGGTATTCCACCCCGGCCATTCAATGGCTCATGTACGTGGCCGATCGTGATAACATCGATATTCAACATGCTCTAACTACCCATGGGGAGAAGAGATGGGGTAATTACTGGTTGGATGGTTACGCTGAGGTGAATGGTGTCAAAACAGCCTACGAGTTTAATGGCTGCTTCTATCACGGCTGTCCAACGTGTTATGATCCCCGGTCCTACAATGTGAAGTTGGGTCTGACCCACGGGCAGTTGCACAGACGCACGCTGCTGAAAGAGGAGTTCTTACTCAGTAAGGGGTTGCGTCTTGTCAGCATCTGGGAGCATGAGTGGACAGCGATGAAGCACGAGGACCCGGCTGTTGATTGTTTTCTCAAAACCAGTTCCCTCCCTGAACCCATACAACCACGTGATGCCTTGTACGGAGGCCGAACAAGCGCCATCAAACTTTACCACAAAGTGGGCGAGGGTGAGCGAGTACACTACCTCGATTTCACCAGTTTATACCCATCGGTGAACAAGGAGAAAGCCTATCCGGTAGGGCACCCCAAGATCATTTACAAAGATTTTGGGGACATTGACCAGTATTTCGGCTTGATCAAGTGCGAGGTTTACCCGCCACGCGGCCTGTATTTACCGGTCCTGCCCTACAGATCGGACGGTAAGTTGATGTTTCCCCTTTGCCGCACATGTGTTGAGAGTAAACAGGAGGGGTGTCAGCACACGGATGCCGAGCGTGCTCTAAAGGGTACCTGGTGCATCATCGAGGTGCAGGCGGCTTTAAAGGCTGGTTACCGTCTAGCTCGCATACACGAGATATGGCATTTTGAGAAAATAACCGTGGAGCTCTTTTGCGAGTACATCAAGCTCTTTCTACGTGATAAACAGGAGGCGTCGGGTTACCCTGAACACTGTACGGATGATGCCAGCCGCCAGGCTTACATCTCCGATTATTACGCGAAAGAGGGGGTGCGTTTGAGAGCCGAACACATCAAGCGGAACCCCGCACGACGCTCGCTGGCTAAACTCTGTCTCAATTCCTTGTGGGGTAAGTTCGCTCAGAGAGTCAATTTGATACATACAGACATCATTACCAATCCAGCTGCCCTCCACGCTATCATCTTTGATAGCGGTTACGAGGTAAGCAGCTGCGTGTTCATCGACGAGGAAACGGCTTGTCTGAGCTGGCGGTACGCCACGGAGTACCCATCCGTGGCGGATAATGTCAACATATTTGTGGCCGCCTTCACTACCGCCCACGCCCGCTTGAGGCTGTACGAGGTCATGGCTCCTCTGGGAGAGCGGTTGCTCTATAACGACACCGATTCCATCATTTTCACCAGCAAACCGGGGGACGACAATCCCGTCACAGGCGATTACCTAGGCGAGCTCACCTCGGAGCTATCACCCGGCGACTACATCGTGGAGTTTGTATCGGCTGGTCCCAAGACCTACGCCTATCGCACGGTTCGAGGCCAGGTCAGTATGAAGGTGAAGGGCATCACGCTCAATGTGACCAACAGCGCCGCCATAAACTTTGACAGTTTGAAAGCTCTGGTCCAGTCCTACCTGCGGCAGGGAGGCCGTTACGAGGATGAGAGCTTGGTGGTGAAGCATCCCTGCATCGTGCGTGACAAAAAGAGGTGGGAGATCAGCACCAGGACCCTGCAGAAAACATTACGGGTGGTGTTTGATAAAAGGACCTTGACGCCCGAGGGGGTGACGTTGCCCTACGGGTACTGAACGACCGCTATTATGGATACAAGGTTACAACACCCTTTTACCTGTATTCTAGCGGGGCCCTCCGGCTGCGGTAAGAGTTACTTTATCCGAAAACTCTTGGAGAATGCGAGCTCCGTGCTAACGCAACCACCTACCAATATCGTATGGGTGTACAGTTGTTGGCAACCGCTCTATACCGTTTTACAAAGCCGCTTCAAACATCTGCGCTTTGTAGAGGGTATGCCCGATACTTTAAACGACGACCGGCTGCTGCCCCCAACGATGATAAATCTACTCGTCGTTGACGATTTGATGACCGAGGGAGGCCAGAGTACGGAATTGGAAAAAGCCTTTACCCAGTACTCCCACCACCGTAATTTAAGCGTCTGTTATCTGGTGCAGAACCTGTTCAATAAGGGCAAGAGTACCCGCTCCATCTCTCTAAACGCGAGTTACCTCGTGTTGTTTAAAAACCCCCGCGACAAACTACAGTTGACTGTGTTAGCTCGTCAAATGTACCCCTCCAGAACCACTTTCTTTATGGAGGCGTACGAGGACTCTACTAACAAACCGTACGGCTACCTCCTGATTGATTTAAAAACCACCACCCCTGAGGAGTATCGCCTACGTACATCTATTTTTCCACCTGACCTACCCGTCGCCTATATCCCTAAAAAGGTTTCTAGAAAACGCCCTTAGAGGCAGCGATACGTCAGTAGTTACAGCGACCGCCACCATGTCAGCACGTATCCGTAGAAATCTGCCTTTGCTCAAGGCGCTTGTAACAGCCACGCCGCAACACAGGAAGAGCATTCTAGCGACAGCCTCCGACGATTTGATATCGGCCATTTCAGAGGTTGCCCGGAATACCTTAAAGGGTCACGTACCTCTGACAAAGCGACAGCTATCTGCCTTGAAAAGAAGGAAGGCTATCGTGAAAAAACTCAGTAGCAAGAAGGTGTCGCTGAAGAGCAAAAGAAAAACGGTGAAACAAGCCGGAGGTTTCGTAGGCAGTTTGATAGGTATAGCGTTGCCAATAATTACTAGTCTCTTGGGTGGTCTAGGAGGTCGCTGATGGAGTACGCTCAGAAAATGTACCTGGTGGATCAGCGTCAGCTGGATAGTCTGGCTTCCGGACGTCCTGAGGGTGGGGACATACGTTCTGCAGCCACACAGCGCCTAGACGCCGAAATGCAAACCATCTTAAACAGAACCGATTTGCCGGACCATGATAAGGCCTTGCTCTATTCCAACGTACTGCATAAATATCTCAATCATACCAGACAGGGGGAAAGTGAGAAGAGCCAGTTGACGCTGCAGCTGCCGCCCTCGGAGATCGGTGAGGCTAACCTCCCTCCTCCTCATCCGCCAACAACGGTCGACCCCAATGTATCGGCTGTGTTAGACAATCTTACTGGGGATCGCAGGTCCCATGCCGAACTAGTGCTGCGTAGGATGGGTCTTCAGAAAGATGTGGCCTCGTGGAACGACCGGGGTGAATTTGTGTACAAGGGTGATATTGTCAGGGGCTCCAATATGTACGATCTATTGAGAACACTTACGCAAAAACAACGCATCAGCTCCGCTAACGCACCCGTAGGCTGGGATGAGTTCACACAGACGGTTGCGGATTTAAATGTCCCTGCCAGCGTGGCTGGTAATGTCTATTTGCGGCGCTATCTCGAAACCCTGAAAACAGCCCCGACACCCAGCCCAGCCAGTACACCCCGCTCACTCACACCCCCACCGCCTACATCCGATGACATTTGGCGCAGTAAAGGTTTTAGGATCTCCAGACCTACCGTCCCTCACACCTACGAGGGGCCTTGGGTGAAGAGTGGATCGCGTGAGAGACTGCACTGGCTTCCTTATTAATATCCTGTATCCGGCCTGTGTTTAGCTACTGTAATTTTTTATGTGTCTCTGATTGAATGTAGCCTGTTTATATATTTTAACACTGTCATTTTTGTCTAATTATAAAATGTTTAACACCTCTGTTCTTCAACTGGCAACCATCCGCATTAATAACTAATGTTAAGTATTTGAATGTTTCTAACACTGTATGCCCGTCACACTTTTCTTCATTCTGTACCCACTCGTAACATATGTCATTATAATATTACAAAGTAAAATATATTTAAAAAAGATAAAATCTCTGTCTTTCTTTAAACAAATGAACAACATGAGTCGTGTTTATTTATTAATGTATTCTTTATTTTATTGTTGTCGTTATTAATAACCACACATTTATGTTACAGGGTATGACACGTCTGGCAAATACCGAAAGGGCCACAATGTCTTGAGGGGCGGGGATCGTTTCTATACCTAGATGCATAGGTAGTGACCATCCGGTCGTTAGCTCTAGGTACATTGGAATACAGTTTTAGAACAGTTGATACAGATCTTAGTTCAGAAAGTTTAGACAGGAAAAAGACACAATGCTGGCCGCATGTGATGGCTTTAGAGTCCTGCACGGCCATCACGTTATAGTAGTGGCTGTTAGCTATGGAGTTTATATAGTCGGTTAATACACCTTCATAGATGGGGTGGTTGGGATAGTAGGCCAGGCTATCAAACACAGTCAAGATACCATCTGCGAACCACAGGGCTATCCAATGGGTACCCCCTCTGCTTTGCGGGTCGGTGTTCACCACCAATCCGACAGGACGATCCCTGGGTAGAGCTGTAGGACAGGTATCGCTGGCGTACACCCCTTGAAACGTCTTCCTGGCATAAGGGTCATTAGCGAGGATCGCTTCTATCTGCTGGGTGTTCATCATATATCAAATAGCACGTTCCTCTGAGCGTTGATCTCTAGCACGCTGTCAAAAACACTCCAAACAATCAGAGAGTGTGTTGCCGCCAGAGGTCTTAGAAACTTTATATCCGCTCGCAAATTTCCGCTTCTCAGGAGATTGTAATGACCAGACGCCGCATTGTCGGGTCTCAGGTCAAAGGCCAGCAGCGTGTACCCCCTGTGGTATTCCAGGCGTGGGAGTGCCACCGCCGAATCACGTGTGCTCTTGCCGACGATAGAGACGAGCCCCATGTACTCCCTGATAATATGAGGTACTCCAAAGTCAGGGGTGTAGGGCTTTGCGGGGATCGAGACACCGTCCTTTTGCAGGGCCGCGTAGTTAATATGAGCGTTTTTGAAGTCAAAGGGGTTCCTGGTGTAGTCTCCTGATAGGGCCACAGTCTCTACCAAGCCTATGATGATGATTTTAGGGAGCTGTCCCATAAAAAGGTTGTCTTGACTGGTGGCTCTACTCCCTATGGGGATGCTGAAGACTTTCATACCCACTCTCTCCACAGGATATTTTGCATTAGAAAGTAGCAGGGCTTCGGCGTGCGCCAGTCTGACGGTGGGTGAGACGCTCACCCTTTTGACAAAGAGACTGGCGGCTACAACGGCGAGCTTGTACTGTTCGGCGTCTCCGGACATGAGGCTGAAGGCGTCCGAGTTTCTGGACAATTTCACTTTCAAGTCTATGCCGTTGATTAGGAGTTTGTCCTGGAAAAATAGATCCGAGTGCAGCTTACCTAACAAGTCCACCTGTCTGCTGAGCCCCGTGTGTCTGGCCCTTTTCACAAAGCCCGCATTGTCTCCGTCCAGAACCGTGGCATCGAAGTGGCCAGCAGTGTCCCTGTAAAAGAGTCCGGCTGTGAGTTGGTTCTCCAGCACATCGCTTCCGTAATTGAGTAGGGTCTCGATGTACGCTCTATAGGCGTACATGTTGTCGCTTTGCGTGATCAAGCGATCACCCAGCGTCACGTCCACCTGGCTGAACATCGAGGCTATGGGGTAGGCAACCGTGGTGACTCGAGCCACCGCCGCGATGTCAGACCCGTCGGCGTTTGTTATCTTGCACTTGACGTACAACAACGTATCGTTCAGGTCCATGTAGAGATCGGTCGACCCAGATACGTAGAATTCTATAGGAGCGTGGGGTGCTAACGCAGCGAGAGGGGAGACCTCCAGGAAGAAGCTATTCTCTATACTGGTTTGGGTGGGGGGCACCGTGAATAGATCGAGTTCTGACTTCATACATTCACCCGATGCAGTGTGTAGGAAGGCCATGTTTCTTAGAAAATGTTTCCCCCCGTCAGGTGTTTAGTCGTCGTCCTCCTTCTCCCTACCAAACGCTTACTGGTTCTTCTTCTCTTGGACGGTTTTGGAGGTCCTCGGCTGCGCTGTCGCGATCTCTTCCTCTTGAGACCACCGCGAAGTCTGTAAATGAGACCATCACCGCTCTGCTCTTGCTTTTTCTCATTGGCTATGCGGTTGGCGATAGCCGCTGTCACGCTTCCCAACGCTTCTTTAGCTACGGCACCGGCCGCAGTTTTCATGTGGGGTTTTGCTATCTCGAAACCGCGTTTCAGGAAAGGCATGGCACGCCTGAAAAGACTCCTGAAGATGCCCCCTAGACCAGCTCCATACATGACGGGGGTCCCTGCAAAGTAGGGGTGATTACCATAACCCGCTTGCGACTTGTAATATTCCATATACGCCCTCGGGTCCCCGTAGTTCTTCACGATGGCCATCGTAACAACGCGCCCTTAGTAATAGTTGCTCCGCAGCGGTTTGAAGTGCAGCCGCAGCCAGATTTTCCCAAATTTGAATGAGACGAATTGCCCCTGATCGTTCCTTATCTGGATGGCTATGGTGTCAAAATGATTCTTACGAACGGGAACGTAGTCGGCTTTTACGTATTGCATAGTGACGGGGTCGTTGTTGCTCCCTTTGACCTGTACAGTTCTGAGTAGAGGCGCATAACTATCCCCCACCCTTTGATGTTCCACTATGTCGCTGTAAATTAACAGGTTGTAAAAACCGCCGTTGATATCCGCCCTGCTGTTATCGATGGGCTGCTTCATATGGACGGGTTGCACAGTTCCTAATACACTGCGGAGTCGCCCGCCGCATGTAAACCTAACGCTATCATCCGTGCTCTGTAGAAACACCCTTCTCTGATATTGATCGAGGTACAGTTGAGTCTCCGCGTAGTGGGGCATGGTCGCTATGCTTTTGTTGATGACTCTCAGGAGATCCTCTAGGGTGGGATAGTACGCAGCCGTGAAGGTGCCTTTGGAGGGATCACGCAGGGTGTCTTTTTTCAAGATGAACGTTGCTTCATCCTCATCGATCGTATCCCACGATCGGACGTATTGCACCTCTGTTAACCCGACGGTCCACAGCCCTTCTAAATTGACGGGTTTAGCCAGTTTGACGGTAAAGTTAGATATCGTGTTGTTGGGGAATGTGTCTGCTGAGGCGTTGCTGGGGACCATGATGTAGAACGGGTGAGCCTCCATCACAGCTCTTCTTCTCATACACCCTCTAGAGAACTAGCGGGCACCCAACTGTTAAATTTCGAGGGCCAACCTCGCCATTTCACCAGACACTGTTTACGACCGCCACAACCTTTAGTGGAGATGACTTTTTCTATTTTATATACCCTGTTCTCATCCCCGCTGACTTTCTGAACCTCCTCCCCGTAGAAAACACCTTTCACAGGATCTCTCTGAAAATCCACCAGTCGGTAGACATATACGCCCTCCTTGAGCGCTACCCCATCCACGATAAAAATTTCTTCGCTGTAGCTCTGCTCATACCCCTTTGTAAAGAATCCCTTTAACCTAGAGATACGTACATGATCACCTATGGATAGGGGTTTATGGCCCACCTTCTCTTTAAGTTTTTTACCATAAAGGCGTCTCCAGATCTCTAAAGAGTTGGCGCGCGTTACATCTACGGGAGCTGTTTTAATACTGGTATGGTAGGTGTTGTTATAGGATTTTACGAAGGGTTGCAGCACATTTACATACTTAAAGGTGTTTTTAGCTGTAAAGTAACGCCACACCTTGGTTTTAAAAGTACGTATGAAGCGTTCCACGATGGAGGCTTTCACTTCAGAATGTGTGACAAAGTGATACACTTTCCACTTTTTTAAAAGAGCTTTTAAAGGCTTATTTAGGAACTCCTTTCCAGCGTCTGTTTGTAATTTGGCGGGGACTCTGCCGCTCATGAATATTCTTTTGAAAGCAGAGGCTACGCTGGACCCCTTCTTATCTTTTAAAGGCTCCACATATGCATATTTGGACAGAACATCGACGACGGCTAGGATGTACCTGTGCCCGTCGTTATCCCCCTGAAATTGACTCATGTCCATTAAATCAGCTTGCCACTGGCGATCAACGTCAGACACTATGGTCGCTCTTCGTTTAAAGCGCTTCCGTGCCGGTTTGTGTAGACTGTAGGCGTCCTGATCAGCCAACCACACTCTGACTTCTTTCCTGCCCTTGGTCTCACCATCCGCTCTCAGCTTACGATACAGCGGATCCACTCCCCCATAGCTCCCCACACCCGCATCATCATAGTACAGTTTAGACAGCTTAGCACTCGACATGTTGCTCACACCGTCAGACACAAGGAAAATAACACCTTCTTAGAATCGACTAGATTTTTATTAACATTTGTAAAAGGTAAACTTTAATGACAGTTATAACACATTGCTTTTCACCGCGATCATCCTCCGCTTTCCACAATTACAGATCCTTCATTGACATCCTGTAAATAAGCCAGACATACATCAGTATTTACAATTCATTCTAGGGGAACAGTTTACGTCTTAACGATCCATACCTATCCCCGAACCGGGTTGGACACAGTCGATTTCCCCATTTCCCCGCAGTTCTCTCCAGGTGCGTCCTAACACACGTAGGACACCCGCGCCTAAGCTCTTTCATTTTTAAAAAGGGGTCATCCGCTATGAACATAGCCCACAATGCTTTACTGACAACCCTGGCAGCCCCTTTCCCCAGCCTCACATCGTCGCTCATCTGCATGGCATGAATCATTTTCACTATAGAGTGTGGGCATAGGCTGGAACACACCCTGCGCACAGCGTGTACAGCGTAGGATTCCTCTGTGCACTGGTGAGCTTCCTGCGCTTCATTACCGGCTCTATGTCCGTCACACCAGTCGAAGAAATACTTATGTAACACCGCTTTCACAATAACAGCTGTGTAACCCTGTAGAGATACTGTGTCAGCCCAGCGCGGATACATTTTAAAGACATTTTTCACACCCCATGTCTTGTCCATTTTGGGATCCATAACGTATTCACACTGAGGACATGCAGTCTCACCCCCCCTACCTATCGGTTGTGTAAAGGGCCTACGGCAAATACGACAGGGACCTATGACCTTACTAACTCCTAGCTCAGTTTCATAACCCTGCAGCACAATGGATGTACATTCCTTACACAACTGATTCCGGTCATTTCTGTTTCTTTCAAAGCGTTTTGAACAGAGCCCGCAAGGCACTATCAAGGTATGCAATACGCTTTCATTAGCACCATCCTCCATCATTATAGCTATGCATTGCTCACACAGTTTATTGTTGAGACTGGCCCTGCTTTCCACTTGTTTGGAGCAGCACACACAGTAAATGTTGATACTGTTGAATCGATTCCCGGAGTCCTCATCGTTGTCCGCGTCAACGACGTCCATCTAAGGTATCAAAGAGAATAACAAAATTTTAGAACCACTGTCTCAGTCCTAACTCACACGTAAGAAGCTTGATTTTAGTATTATACTTACGACTGTATCGTTTGTAGCATCTTTCATCTCCACAACAACCGGCTCATCCCCTGCGCACATGGTTTCATAGCCGCTATCCTCAGTCTCCATTTCATTAGACCTCCCTGGTTCTCCAGAGGCTCCATCCACTTCCATCTAGACAAACATAGAGGATAACACAGTTTTAACATCACGACGGGTATTGTAACGCTACAATGACACGGTTATATTCCTATTAGTAGGCTCACCTCGCTGCAGGCTCCAACGTCCGTCCTTTCCTCTCTATGATCGTGACAGTCCAAACACTCCGATGCTCTGTCATCGCAGTCAACGGCCGCCTTTTCAAACGAAGGATCTTCTTCTGATTGGTCCGTCGTTTCCTCCTCCTGCAGCCGACGCACCCACTCCAGAGTAGCTGCCCCCACGGACACATGGCGATCTTCACTACTCTTTACATCCATTTCAACCATCGATTCCATATTACTACCCTTATCCTTTAGGGGATCCACAGCGCCAGGATGATCGTTAGCGACCCCATCAGAGGCCACAGCTGCATCAGCACTCTTTGGGCGATCACGATCAGGCGTCTCCCAGTTGACGGACGCATCCGCACTCTTTGACCGGATCGGAATAGTTGTTTTTGAATAACCCCTACTGACATGAGATCCATCATCACAGGGGCCAGCGCTCTTCGAACGCTCCCGAATGACGGTGACGTTCCTCCTCCTGGAGGGGGCCCTCCCGTCTGCCTTTGACAACTCTCCCTCCTCCTCCTCCGCAGACGTCACATCGATGCGTAACCCCTCCAGATCCTCACCGACCATATCCAACGCACCATCCATACCTCGTGGGTTAAGACGGGTCTCCAGACCCCGCACCGCTTTACTTCTCACATATTGGGACGGTGGTACCGCATCGTCCGAATCGCTGCTGTTATAAAAATTGTAACCCTTGTTGAAGTAACGCCAGGCAGCCATATTTCCTATCCTTCTCTAGCAGCGTAGTTTTAAAACAGCACCTGAGGGTTGTAGCACACCGCTCGACAACTCCGTCTATATACACGCCGGGCAGACCTCCCCTCTAACTCGTCACACAGTTCCCACCCTTTGATTGCGCAATGCTCCACAAACACAATGGATGAGGGGCGTGGCCCCTGCCCATTCGAGTTTGATGGTGCCGTTCCTAATGCTTACATCTTGTGGGAAAAGTCCGTCGGGGCGTTCCCAAACCTTACATCCAAGGGGCAAAGTCCGTCGGGGCGTTCCCTAGCACTGACGTCACGTGGGAACGGTTCTTAAGGGCCTTCCTACCTCTGACGTCATGCGGGCAAAGTCCAACAGGGCGTTCCCTACCTCTGACGTCACGTGGGAACCGCTCTTAGGGGCGTTCCTAGCTCTGACGTCACGTGGGAACCCAAAATGACACACCAAAAGGGGCGGGGCTAGAGGTGTCAAAAAGGGGCGGGGCACCTGTCAGTTTGATCAGATAAGAACTTTGACGAGTGGTGGGGTGATACACTACTGGCATTGCATTTGCAATGTAACATACATGTGTAAACTTTTCCGAGGGTTCTCCGCTTGTGCACGGAATATGTTCATAGTATGGTCATCTATAAAAGACCAATGCTGGGGAT
>JAWWMG010000012.1:0-15304 GCA_035048385.1 Plethodon glutinosus
GGGAAGACCCGCGTCAAAGAACCCTCAGGCTGGGAGGATGATAATACCAGCAGAAACGGTGGGTGCTTGGCACCAGGTGCAGAGAAGACTCGCGCCATTGAACCCTCAGGCTGGGAGGATGATAATACCAGCAGGGACGGTGGCAGTCCCTATGATAAGGTGAAATGGGACAGGTAGCTAGTTTGGCAGAGCATGACGCTATTGTCAGAACTGGAGGTTAATGGTGGTAGGCCCAATTACTAAGATATTAGACCTCGCGTAAAAAGAAAAAGAAAAAAAAAAAACTGGCGGTTCACAGGAACAGCCTCATATATATAGACAGTTATGTGTTTATGGTGTGATACGGTACAGAGATCAACGGAATCCCAGTTGAGGATACCCACAGGAAGTGGGGTAAGTCTATATGTCAGGTTGATTGGTGTACCAACCTGATTCGCTGGTTTGTAGGCTTGTGAGGGGCATTAGGTTGTCCAAACCGCCTTCTGCTAAGTATACTTCCTTTGGGGACGTTAATTCAGTTCTGGAATTATTTTGAGTTGGCAGGATAACTCCTTGTTAGATCTTAAGGCTTTATCAGGGAAATTAACAGTCTTGTTGTGCCTCATCTCTTGCAAACGAGTGTCGGATGTAAGGGCTTTGGAGGTAAGTTGTATGAATTTTCACCAGAGGGGGTGGTGTTCATGATAAACCGCAGAACCAAAAACTATGCTTGAAACTGTGTGGTATCCAATGTTTGTAGAACAACCAAAGTTGTGTGTAGTGAATTGTTTAAAAGAATACCTGGTCAGAACGGAGGGTCATGGACTTCATTCACAATTGTTGTTATCAATTCATAGACCTTTTAACCCTGTAGCTTCACCAACTCTGGCCAGGTGGATTAAAAACATTCTGCAACTGGCAGGCATTGACATTCATAAGTTCGGGACCCATTCAATCAGGGGGGCAATGGCATCAAAGTAGTTTCTGGCTGGTGCATCTCTGGATGATATCAGCCGTTGTGCGGATTGGTCCAGAGATTCCACCTTTAAAAGGTTTTATTTTAAGCCAGTGGATCATGTTGCGGGCCTGGTAGCAATCAGGCTTGAAACACACATAATATGAGCCTCCGTGCCCTTCGCCATAAAATGACGATTGTACCCACGTTAGCTATAGGACAATCGCTATTTTATTAGAAGTAAGGCACGGAGGCGAGTATTATCCCACCCTTAGCGGTTATTCTGCCTCATTTCGCAGACCCCGCTTGGGGGGGGTATGCTCTAGTCCATTGGAGTTGGTTAGGAATTTGCTGGTGATAACCGCCTTGTGGATGAGAAGTTGTTTTTCCCCACCCTAATGGTTTATTATTTTCTTCAGGACTGGAGAAGAAGTGAGGACGACTTTCGTTTTGAGCCTGGATCGCAGACAAGAAAGAGGGCTGCTGGAAGTTACTAGAACATCAGCTCGGGATTCCATGGCTGCTGATTGGAGTGGATTATGGACTTCCTTATATGGTTTATGGTTGTGGTTATTCTTTTGTAATGTTTGAACTCCTAACTTGGGAGTTCAATGCTGCTGAGCGTTGCAAAGTAAAGATTTTGCGTATAATACTCGCCTCCGTGCCTTACTTCTAATAAAATAGCGATTGTCCTATAGCTAACGTGGGTACAATCGTCAATATTTTTGAAGCTTCTATTGAAACAAATTTACATAGTCCAAATAATTGGGTCCGATATGTATCAAAACAGCTATCTTTTGTTAATGTGGATCTAAAATCTCATTTTAAATCTGTAATCACTAGAGAGGTTTCTATGAGTTGGTTACTTAAGATAAGTAATAATTATGATAAGGATTGGTATCAGGGATGCCAGCAAAAATCTTCTGTATCTGTATTACTCCCCTTATTTGAAGAGTCCCTGCCCTTATACCTTTCAACTACTACTAGTAAATCTACTAATGGTTTACTGACTCGCTTCTGTTTAAACTGTCTTAAAACCTTGGTATGGAGGAAAAAATGGAATAATCAGATACTTTCTAGTTGTAACTGCATGTCAGGACAAGACGATCTTTATCATATTTTATTTTTTTGCTGTTTGTATAACTTACCAAGGTCACTATATCTAAAACCTTTTCTCAGAGATTTAAAAGTGCAGCAAATTGAACCGGCAATTTTTTTCCTAAGGCAATTATCTTCAATCAAAACTATTTTTGTATTGGACAAATTCTTCTGGATGGTGGCGAAACAGCGGAAAAAATGGTTGATGCCGGCTTTATAGTTTTAGTTTTGTTTTTAAGGTTTAAATTTTAACATGTGGCTATGATATTAAATCAGTAATCTTATGTCATTTTACAAGTTCATATGCAATACTGTTTTTATGAATTTATTGGTTACTGATTTTTTGGTTTTAAACTAAGTATTAATTTATGTTTGATGTGACTAAGTATTGGATGTGATTATGTAACTATGCACTTTAATGGAGCTTGTCTCCGAATAAAGTACTTTCATTCATTCATTCATTCATTCATTCATTACTGTCAAATTGTATGATTCTACCTGCTGTCACCACTACTTTGGGTCGTATGTAACCAAGACCCTCTTTGTACAATGCATTCTGACGCCGCCTGGCTACCTACGCTATACAAAATAAAATTATTATTATTATTATTATGATGCTGCCTGTAGAGCAGGACAGTCTAATTGTTTACAAAGAACTGAGTGCAGAGTCTGCTCAAGCTGTTGCACATGTCATGCGGAAAGTCAGTCTTTTAATTATTGACGAAATCAGCATGGTGTCTAATTTGATCCTTGCTTTTATCCATTTGAGATTGACTGAGGCTCTTCGGACTTCTTCAAACCTTCCTTTTGCCGGCAAACATGTCATTGTTTTTGGTGATCTTCTACAATTGACTCCTGTCAAAGGACAGCCCGTTTTCAGAACTTTGAGTTGCAAAGATGCAAACAAGGCAATTGGATCCATGGGCAATTGTAACTTATGGCGCATCTTCTCATACTACGAATTGACCCAGAACATGAGGCAAGCTGAAGATTTGGAATACAGTCAAATGCTTCAAGGAATACGCGTGGGCAAAGTAACCGATGAAGTGAAGACAGCTTTACAGACAAGGATGATAGAAAATCTTTTCAAACCTGCAGTTACTGAATTTGACTTGATGACAGATTTGCTTGCTAGAGGATCAAACACTGTGGCACTCATGTGCACAATTGCAGAATGCAACGACTTCAATTTAAAGATGCAGAAAAAACAGAACTCTAAAATACTGACTGTGGAAAGCATAGATATTTTAGAAGCTGCTATAATGCCTCCAACAGTTACGCAGTCAGTGGAAAAACGGTTGAAGGATTTGGAAAAAAAACAAAATGACACTGGAGGTCTGGAGAGAAATCTCAAACTTTGTGTCAAATCCCAGGTAATGTTGTGCAGAAATTTAAATGTTGAAACCAGATTAGTCAATGGAGCAATGGGACATATATCTTATTACCCCTTTGATGACAGCAATACCAAACCGTTGTTTATTGAAGTGAAATTTTTGCACTTGAAGAATCCAACATTTATTCCACGGAGTGTCGGGTGTTTCAATTAGGGTGGCAGCATTTAGTATGGCCTCAGTTTCTGTTCCCTTCCCTTAGTGTCAACGATTCTGCAACGTGGCACTATTCTGTTCTTTAGATTGCGTAGTAAGGTCCGATCTTAATCACACCCCCACTCCCTTACTCAGCCTCCCACCATACATAGTGATGAAACCAGTAAAAGAAATGAATTGCCACAGCACCTGTATTCCACTGAAGGATTTTTATTTTAGAAAAAGGTGAAAAACCAAATAGCAGTTACACAATATTAATATACTATGTCCTATGGAGAAAAAATACCTTATTCTATTGGGTGACAAAGGTTTTAAAGCACAAGCAATTCTTCTCTGAGCACGATGGGTAGGTTACTACTACTGACACTCGATATGATTTATTACCTTTAGTATCAGTGTAAATGTCAATCAAGCAAGAAAGATAGTACCACACTTCGCGACAGGTTGCTTGTGTTCGGTTATGAAAGTTGGGTTTGTATATCGTCAGTCTAATAAAGAGAGTAGTCCGCATATAGAATGGTGTTTTTGTCCCTCACCTGTGTTATGGTTACATCGACTAAAGACTGCACATCTATGTGAGTTACTCTTCGCTAACTAAATGCGTGCAGTGGTCAAAGACCCTACGCATTTATTAAAAGCATGCACTCGTGCACGTTAGCAGCACTGCAGAGCAGGGTTTTGCATGGCGCCTGTACACTCAAGAGTGTGGGTTTCGATTTGCCACCCGGGAAAAATGGAAGCCACCTCGGTTCTCAGTGTTATAGTTTTTATTTTGTTATTCGTCCTTCCTTCTATTATTGCACGGGGTACACGCACCACGTATGGTGTAAAACACCTTTGTGTGCGGAAAACTCTCCTTCTCTTTCCCGAACCAGCATTGCGTCCGCCTCCTCTGAGCGTGCTGCAAGACTGTCCTGCGTTCAAGTTTAGCACACACCCCGCGTGGCATGTTTTTATCTGAGCTGGGCTCGCCCGGTTTCCAATGCACACTGACGAGGAAGTTGCGTGGGTTAGAAAAATGGACAGCTCCCTCTCTGCCCTCTCGGGTTTTCTAGACCAGGGTAACCTTCTTACCTGTGGCACCATGTCGTGGTCCTAGGGTCGTAGTTTATACTTTGAATAAGTGATTTACCAAGTGATTGGTTGCTTAATTGATTGAACACATGCTGCGTCACCAGGCACCTACGTGGTCTTATAATTTATCACACGAGTACAATTTTACTGAACCCTGGGTAAGTGCACATCAAATTCACCTCGTTGTTCGTGATGTGGCCCCGCCCCTATTGGTACAGGTAATGTTCCTATTTGTGCGCTATACATACACGCTCCTAGGTTTCACACAAGGTTTTATCGTACAGCCCACAATTCACAACCGTTTTCTGGGACGTGCAGATATTTTAATGTTTAACAATCGTTTAGAGATCCCGGGACCTAACAACTTTTCTCGATCTCTCGAAAAGGTCGACTTCTTTTGGACAGATGGAGAAAGTCATTTCCCCCACCCTTACAGAAGCTGTTTACCTCTGAGAGTTTTTAAATGTTGGAATTTGTATTTTCCGCTCCACCCTCCTTTTAACCCTTAACGTTTGGTTGTGAATTATGGGTTTAAGTACCACCGCTTAGTAAAGGCCAAGAGTGTGTATGGTTTGAGCATACAATTCAACGTTCAATGTGTGGGTGCACGTTTTAACATGCTCACCTTGAGTTTAAGTTGTTTGGTTTCTTGTACAGCTCTCTGCACCACATCAGCTTCATTGGCACCTGTACTGGCTGCACTGCCTCGCTTCGCCTACGAGAATGGCCCGTACTGGAGACTCTGCGCTGGATAAGTGCGGGATCTACAGCTGGGCTGATCAAGGTCTGCTAGGCTTCCGGGATATTCTTCATCAAGGACTCTCGTCAGAATTTCTTCATCAGCAATCTTCCAACTCTCATCTCTCTATTGGGGGCCTCGGGACAAGCTTTTTATCCCATTTTCTCTGTGAGCTGACCACCTCTGACTCTGAGGTCACCTTCCTCTACTCATAATCAGCTCCCAGGCAGGGCTCGTCTATCCCTCGGTCCTCTCTACTGCTTTTTGGAGCATTTTTCCCCACCCATCGAGTGAATGGTCACGAGTTTCTCCCCAGTAGTTTTTTTATAAAAGGAGTCAATTCCCTCCCACCTTTTGTCGGGAATTTTTTTAATCACTTTTATTATTAGGTGAAAATACTCATTTCTTCATAATGGTATTCCTGCTACCTATTCTATATTCATTTTTGTGATTTTAGCCACCCTCCTGTGTTTTTATTTTTCACCTAGCTCCTTCCTAGCCCTTCTGAGAATACACTTCGAATAACTCTGGAATCTTGGTTGGAAAACACTTTTTTTTTCATATAGCATTTAAAGCATGTCTTGTGCTAACTGATTTTAACATTGGTTTGTACGTGGTGTGTGCAGAAGGCGCATTGAACTGTTTTTAAACTTACACAAGCTGTTCCCGTTGAGCAATTTCTTTTATTTTCGGTATACCTGTGGATTTAAGTTTTAGGTAGTTAGCCTAATAGTTTTATTACAACAGTTCCTAAAGAACATAAGGAAATTGTACATTTTGCATTGTGATTTTTCAGCATGTTAGAGGTTACTGGAGTTAGCCTTGCCATACATGATCAGTTCATACGCATATTTTTCCTTGGTTACAGGTTTTCTGCAGTGCAAGTGTTCTTGTGTCCTTGGTTCTCAAGGCGACATAGAAAAATCCTGTTGTGCATGCTTGAAGTCCCCGGTTATCAGGTTTTTGGTACATCAGAACAATATTAGGATCTTGCCTTCTGAGGCACGTGAATAGTTCAATGAACTCCATCACCGGCACTCACAGTACCCGTTTTCTCAGAAAGCATTCGCTTGAGTTTCAGTTCAATTATGAATGTTTATATTCATCTGAATTTCTTAAACGCAAATGTGGTTCAATCATTATGAAATTTACCATGCTTCATTAATAGTTCTTTTTAAATAAGTCAGCGTTCTTGGTTTCTTGAAATTTCACTTTTCACCCACCACCCCCATACTTAATTGATGAAAAGTTTAATTTACCTATGTATGAGGAGTGTGTCTGCAAGTGTACATTTCCTTTTTTTTATTTGAAACCCCTCATTGCACGAGTGTTCAGTTTCATTACCACACGTAATTACCATTTACACTAGTTCGTTATATTTTGGCACCTGATGTTTTCTACATCATTCTAATGACATCACCAGCTATCATGTGAAGATGTCTTACATAATGCCCCTTTCAGCGATAAGTTGTCGTTAAACAACCTTACTGCTGAACCACGACACAACATCTTTATAACATTGGGGTCGCCTGGGCAGCACGCTCCATGGCAACTTTACATTTTTGCAAATGAGACATTCTTTTTCTGAATTTGGTATTGATACCTTTCATTGCTGAAATCACTAGTAAACACAACATTAATGCAAATACCATCATCATCAGGGCGTATATCTTCAATTGTGTATCATTTTTCCGATTAATCATTTCAAAGTCCATGGCAGAGAAATGTGGTTTGTGCACCTTAATGTTCTAATCAGTAATGGCTAATTGAACGGTGTGGTAGCTCTTATGCCTCACTAGGTAATCTAGATCCTGGTCTAGATAAACCTCCTGTGATGAAAAAATGTTTACCAATTCTAACCTCCCTTCCATAACCATGTTAGGCACATGAAATAGGGTTTGGTCACCTCTAGTAACCACCAAATCCTTTAGCACCTTGATCAGAGACACTCCGTTAAGCAAAGGTATTACTTTAAAAGTTCCATGCAATGTATACGAAACAGTCATGTTTAGCAACCTAGTGCTTACCAGCCATTGGTCCTGGATCAGTGCAACTATGGTGTTCAGTTCATCAATGCTAGGTATACTGATCATCATATTGCACAGTTTTTGTGAAGCCTCTTCATTCTGAATCCCACACAGTGCACAAGCGGCGTCAGGCAAGAATGGTTTCCCAGGGCAGAGATAATTAACATCTTTGAACAATATGCAAGTCTCTAATTTGGCTACCAGTATATCACCGTCTGTCCAGTTCTAGAAGCTAGGATTTCAGAGGCTTTTATTTTCATGTAGGTATCATTTCTCCATGTTCCTATGTTGAATACCTTTTTAGTCTGGTAGATTCTCTCGGCCAGCACTAATGGGAGTTGCATGAGAAAGGACAAATGCAGTTTTTCAATGTCTATAAACATGGTGATTGAACTCCCCATTTCAAGAGCAACCCGGACTTGCAGTTCATCTATTTCGAGGTGATGCACCTGGCTCAGGATCATCTTGACTTTTTAAACGGTGATGAAATACCAAGGGATCTGTGCTTTTATTAGATTTGATAAACTGTTCTGGAATTGCCTCAAAAGCTCCTGAGTGGCAAAGTTAATGGGGTCAATAAAGTCCATTTGATCAATATATCTTTGTTCAAATTTTTCGAGTAACTTTGTGGAATGGATCAATTGCAATGTTTGTTGATTTTGGATTACCACCGTCGAGTTAATTACTCAAATTTCTTCATCTGACAGTTCATATTGGTCATTAATTTGTTGCTGAATTTCTTTCAATGACCATCTCAGACTCTGGGTTTGCTCGCTAACTTTTCTAATGGAAATTGCATTCACGGTGGAAATAGTGGAGCCCACCAATAGTCCAACTACTGTGAGTGCAGCAAGTCCCACTATTACGCCTGCAAACCTTCGGTTTCTGACCCGGCCTTTTTGCCTTGGCATCTGGATTTCATCTTTGGCTATGAATGTCTTACGTAGTTGGTCTAGTATATTTTTCACTGACTCTTTTGTGCAGAGGACATGGTTATTATACCAAAGCACCAGTTCTTCATTCATTTTTGGCAGGGTTTTCATTGCTTTCAATATGGCAAGTTCAGGGTCTAAGTCAGCATATATAGTTTGGCTGACAATCCTCCTTTCAGTCATAATTAGTCCAGGAGCTTCCTGGATTATTGTAACTGAGGATGGGCCTGGTTTCACTCCCACTTGGATTCTTTCTTGCACTACAGCGTAGTGCGGAAGTAGTAGTAGGATGGTGAACGTTGCTGTAAAACGTTGCAGGTTTCATTGCCGCATTCTGGAACTCTTCTTGGATTCCCACCCGACTGCTGGGCTGATGTCACTTGCTTCACGGAAAGATGATGAACAGCAGCACGATGTGGTTCTGGCTGGACCCGCACACCCTTCTCTTCAGCGTGGAGATGACCCCCTTTCACGTTGGTAGGTGTTCGTCCACACCTGGAAGTGATGCCCTTCCTCCTCAGCGTCGGGACAGCTGCGCAGTGCATTGGTAGATGTGCATCCACACCTGGAAGCGTTGCCCGGTACCTCTACCTGGTGGCTTTGGACTCCTCTCGCATTGGTAGGTGAGCATCCACACCTGGAAGCGTAGCCAGGTACCTCTGCCTGGTTGCTGTGTGCTCTTCAGGTTGGTTGCACCAGGAACGAGAAGTAGTGCCGTCTATGGTATGCACACTCGATCTTACCTCAGCCTGTTACTAGTACTTCTAGGTTGGTGACACCTGCTGGGCACTTGACCGCGGTATCCAACAGCTTGCTCAGGCATTGGTTGGGGGCGAGTCCCCTCTGCACTGCACTGGGTTGTAGATCTGTGGTCTCAGATTCACCCCCTTCAGCTGCACAACGGGTCTGCCTAGATCAGCTTCCAGCTCAGCTCCCCTTCATCCTTTTTCTCCTTTTTGCATGTTTTCAAACAACACGTGCCCATGCACCTGAAAAATACAATGGTGTTGGAGAACACAGGTCACATGCATCCACATACATTTCTGTTTTTTTTTTTTTTGCTTAGCCTCGCTCCCACAAAAAATTATGCTAGAATGCCCCTTGTACATTCATGGTAATACATCAGCTACTGAGTGGAAGTTTCATTGCTGTACACGCGTATCACTCACATTTTCCGCACTGCTTTCATTTTCTGGGACTGTTGGCATGTTCTCGATTTCAGCCAGACGTGAACCGGGATGTGCAACCTTTATTTGGTTCAAATGCACCCACTTCAGTTCTGGCTGCCCTCCACTCTGTATTTGGAGCTGATAAACTACAGGAGAGAGTTTGTCCGTTATGATAAAGGGTCCCCGCCATGTAGGTAAAAACTTTCATTTTTTAGCCTGTGATCTGGCAAAGTTGTACAGGAAAACCTTTTCCCCTATCTCATATTCTACGTTGGAGGTTTTCAGATCATAGTACGTTTTACTAGAATCTGCAGACCTCGCCAGGTTTCTTTGAGCATGAGCAAATGCAAATTGCAAATGCTTATGTAACCCTGTGACGTAATCATGTGCAGTAAAGGCACTAATTAACGTGGGTTTGTTGGTTTTGTATAGTAAATGCATAGGGATAACCATCTTGCGACCCGTGAGAAGCTCAAACGGTGAGTGCCCCGTTCCTTTCACAGGGGTCGCACATATAGCCATGAGGACGAGATGGAGTTTTATATCCGAGTCCGACCCAGTGTCATTTACGTGCTTTTTCAGAATTGATACAATCATTTGGTTATAGCGCTCCACGCTACCACTGCTGGCAGGGCGGTATGCTATACGCAGTTGACGCTTTACCCCCAATATTTCCCACATCTTGGTCATGACGTCACTAGTGAAATGCGATCCTCTATCCGAAGAGACCCTTTGTGGAAGACCTAGCCGACTGACCACATGGTTTAGGAGTAATACACCTGCTGTCTCGGCTTTACAATTGGATGTGAGGATGCACTCCACCCACTTAGTAAACAAGCACGTGACAGTAAGCATGTACTTATTTCCTCGTGAGGAGCCCACTACGGGGCCAATAAAGTCGATTTGGATGTCTGACCATGGGAATACTATTCCTTGTTTCTGCAGTGGGGCACGGTGCAGAGTATTTTGAGGTTGAATCTGAGCGCATCTTAAACAGTCCTTGCAATATAACGTTGCATCTTGGGACATGTGTGGCCAGTACGCAACTTCCCTCAGAATTTCTAATGTTTTCTGGGCCCCTCAGTGACCTGATGCTATTTCCTTATGGGCGTGATCCAGCATGATACCTCGAAATGATTGGGGTACCACCCACTGAATCGTCCCATCTTGTGCTTTTCGCACCAGCAGTTTATTTTGAATAAAAAACAGCTGTGGGTTACAGAATAACATTTTCAAATCTTCATCCTTTTTGCATTCTTCCAGGGTCAGGGGATTCGACTCAGGATCCTCAATATATTTATAGAAAGGGCCCAGGGCAAGTCATGTGACCATTGTGCCACAGAATTCTCATCCTGCTTTGCAGCCTGTAACCTAGTGATCACTGCCACTTCTTTTTCCTGAAACAAATTATCTATGTCGATTTGTTTAACTTCTAGGGCTCCCAACTTGGTGAGCTTGTCCGCCTGGTCATTACCTTGCTTTTCCTGACCCTCAACCTTAGAATGCCCCTTGGTCATTTTCCAATATAAGACCATATTATTAGTCTCCACCATCTGGTCGATGGCTAATATAAGTTGAGCGTGTTTCAGGGGCTTCCTGTTGGTACACAGCATGCCATTCTTTTTCCACCCAGGAAAATATTCCACAAACCCATTTCTGATGTAAGTAGAATCAGTTATTACTACAAGCTCTTGAATATTTTGTTCGATAGCCATGCTAACAGCTTGATATACTGCCAACAACTCTGCTGCCTGGCTAGTATGTGGCCCAATCTTGAACCCTTGGGATGGGATATTGTCATGGTTAATCCATACATTACCTATCCATGCTACTAGCTCCCTTTTTCCTTCTCTCTCGGTATGAAATGAACACCCATCCACAAACACCGTAGGTAGCTGTTGACAGTGTGCTTCCTCATATACCTTGTGAGGGGAGTCTAAAAAGGTTTGAATATCGCTTGCTTCTGTCCAATCACTGTCAGGGCAGTTTACTTTTTGACAATCATGGAGCTCTGCTAATCCCTGAGCCACAGGGTTTCTTTTGCTTTTTGCATAACGGACCTCCAATGGAAAACCTTGATTCGCCATCATCCAGCTATTGATGCGTGAGTTAGACAAGTTTCCCTCTTTTATTTTATCACTAATCAAATACTGTAATGACTGGTGACTCATTTCCACTACCGCCTACTCTCCCTGGACAAGTGGGCGAAATTGCTGTACAGCCCATCCCGCAGCCAAGAGCGCTTTTTCACACTCATGGAAATGCAATTCTACAGAAGAAAGCACCTTGCTGGCATACGACATCACTTTGTTCACTTTGTCATGTTTTTGGTATAGCACAGCAGTCAGACATTTGTCAGTGTGCCCAAGCTCTACGAAGAACTCCCTGTCTCGGATTGGATAGGCTAAACAAGGGGCGTTAGCTAACTTTTCTTTTAATGTTTTCACTGCCTGGATTTGTGCTTCTCCCCAATACTAAGGTACTTCCTTTTTTAGCAGCTGTACAAAGGGCTGAGTAATTTGTGCGTAATGCTCAATGAATTTATGACTATAATTTGTCAAACCTAATAAGCTGTACAATTCCCTGATTGTAGTGGGGTCTTTTAGTTTAAGCAAAGCTTCCACTCTCTTCTTTTGTGGGTTAAGCCCTGCTTCTGTGATTTAAACCCCAGAAAGTTGACTTTCATACGACACCATTGTGCCTTTTGAATGGAGATTTTGGCTCCAGCTTCTTGCAACTGTTTTAAGACATGTTGAATTTCACATAGGTGTTGTTTAAACATTTTGGTTTTGATCAGGATATCATCTACATATGTCAGAGTCCCTCTCTCGATGGCGCCTGGCATTGCTTTGGTGAGGAATATGTTAAATTCACTCCCACTATTACCTATGTATGAGGAGTGTGTCTGCAAGTGTACTTTTCCTTTTTTTTTTATTTGAAACCCCTCATTGCACGAGTGTTCAGTTTCATTACCACACATAATTACCATTTACGCTAGTTCATTATCTTTTGGCACCTGATGTTTTCTACGTCATTCTAATGATGTCACCAGCTATCATGTGAAGATGTCTTACAGGAGTACAGCCCGTTTCAAACTATTTCAAGATGTGTATGTTCGAAGGTCACAGTTTCCTTTGTGTGCAGCCTATGCAATCACTGTACACAAATCTCAAGGGCTGAGTTTGGACTCTGCGATTGTGAATGTTGGATCCACTGTGTTTAATCACGGAATTGTATACGTGGCTTTGTCTAGAGTGACAAAATTGTCAGGCTTATATCTTACTAAGTTTGACACAACAAAAGTTACTGCAGATTCGTCTTGCATTGCAGAGTACAACAGACTCCGGAAACTGTACGCTCCACATTTGAGTCTGTATGAAGTTACAGTGCCTTCTACAACTAAAATAATGTTTTCTGATGCTATTGTTCTTCACAAAGATGTTGATGTTCAAGAAGAACTTGAGAGTATTCCACAAAAGAAAAAAATGAAGCTGCATAATGTAGAAAAGATGATTGCAGGTAAACTAGATAAGTCTCTGTCAGGATTCATTAACCAGTCTGGTGTTGACTGCTACTGTAATTCTACTTTACAGTTCCTATTTAAAATTCACAGTCTTTGTGAGAATATGGAAAAGGAAAATACAAAGCAACTTTCAACTTATTTAACAGAGACTCGTAGAAGACAAAGTACAAGTGGAGGAAATCCTTTCTCCGTGAGTCAGGCAAGAGCAATTGTTCATGAAACAAATACACATCAACACTTTATGCAGAGTATGCAGCAGGATGCTCAGGAATTTTTGACTTGTATTTTTAAAATACTGGAAACTGAGGGAGTTCCTGTAAGAGAGAGCATTGAGATTTCTTATTCATGGATGGGAGAGTGTCGTCTTTGCGATCGGATGGACAGCTATAGAAGTTCCCGTGAGCTTTTTTTGATACTTCCTTTATCAAATGTGGATCAAGTTAAGTTTGTTGATTTAATTCAAGATATCAAAGATGGATCTCAATGTCAAAATTGTGATAAATCCATCGACGGCACTCTGAGTGTTCTGAGCAATGAATAAGTTATTTTGATGTTTCCCATATATAATGAAAAGGGAATCAGGAGAATAGTTTCAATCAGAGAATTTAACCACTCTCGAGTTTTCTTAGGGAGACAGAAATTCCAGACAAAGGCTTTAATTGTACATGAAGGAGACAGTATCAACAGTGGACATTTCATTGCTTGGAGAAGAAGAGACAACTACTGGTTAAAGTGTAATGACAGCGTGATTACTAAGGAATCTCGTGCACCCAACAATTTGGAAAATGTGTATTTGTTGCTTCTTCAGAACAAATAGTAAACAGAAACAAACAGAGAAATAAATTTACTTTGACTTATTTTTAAAACTATTGCATAGTAATGCCTTTAAAAAAACGATTTTTTTTGTGGTATAATCAAAGAAAGAGAAATTTTAAGAAGATGATGAAATTATGAATGTAAAACACTAAGATAAATCTTACATGAAGCAGTGTGTAGTAATGCCTGAAAATAAGGAACTCCACAAAAAAAAACTGGGTTATAAACAAAGATCTGATCAAACATATTTTAATTTTATTAATTTAAAACACTAATTTAAATCTTGCACGAAGCACTGTGTAGTAGTGCCTGAAAATAAGGAACTACACAGTTGGATGGGCAAGCATCGAGTGTAGGGGAGTGTGTGGAGCCCAACTTTTTTTTAAACTATTTTTTAAAAATAATTTAACAAAAAAATAGGTTAAAAACAAAGATCTTATCAAATATTTTAATTTTATGAAGTTAAAACACTAAGATAAATCTTGCACGATGCACTGTATAATAATGCCTGAAAATAAGGAACTACCCAGTGTGGATGGGCATGGATCGGGTGTAGGGGAGTGTGGAGCCTGATTTTTTTTTTAACTATTTTGTTAAAATAATTTTAAAACAAACTACTTTAAAAACAAAGATCTGATCAAACAAAATTTAATTTTATCAATTTAAAACACTAAGATAAATCTTGCACGATGCTCTGTGTAGTAATGCCTGAAAATAAGGAACTACACAGTATGGATGTGCAAGAATCGGGTGTAGGGGAGTGTGTGGAGCCCAACCTTTTTTTAAACTATTTTTTAAAAATAATTTAAAAAAAATAGGTTAAAAACAAAGATGTGATTCAAAAAATGTTAACTTTTTGTATTTAAAACACTAAGATAAATATTATAAAAAGTGCTGTGTAGTAATGCTTGAAAATAAGCAACTACACCATTTTGTTTGGTAAGGATAGTGTGTAGGGGAGTGTGGAGGCTATTATTTTTTTTTAAACTTTTGTTATGTTATAATACTTTTTTTTGTAGGATAAATCAAATGAAAGGAAGAAAATAAAGATGAATACAAAGAATAAGGTAAGTATTATATGTAGGATATGTGTATTCTATACTTAGTTGCTGTTTCTGTTTCAATTAGATTAAAATTCAGTAATTTTATTGTAGAGTTTAATTGTGCGCTAAGTAGCTCCGGTTTGTTTTTTGTTGCTACTTGTTTTAATTGGAATAAATACTTACGTAGCAAAAAACCCATGAAATTCAGTGGAAAAACCTTTAGTGAGAAACCAACGTTAAGGTAGAAGAAAAATAGTGCTACAAAACCAATGAAATGCAATTGGCTTGATAACTGAAACACCTTAACTTGGAGGCCCCCCAATGGACACAGCTTACCACTTACTCAAATTTCTAAACAACATAAACTGTGGTCAGGCTTAAAAAAAAAAGGAAACATGGTGG
>JAWWMG010000013.1:0-15190 GCA_035048385.1 Plethodon glutinosus
AACAATATAATCTCTTCTGAGATTGCCAGCTGTGTAATAAAATTCACTGCTGTTTCACATGGCCCTAGTGCTCAGTAAGCGATTCAGGTGCAGGGAAAATAATGCACATATAAAGTATGTGTCCAAGGTCTGAGCCCGGGAGCCGGGGGGGTTGGGGCGGGGGGCAGCTGCCCCCCTTGCCCTCCCCTGCGGATGCCCATGCCCACATGACTGCCGGCTGAAACCACGCCCATTTCTGTGGAGGAAGTGCGCTACATAGTGAAAGTCCCTGCCTTCAAGGTGGGTACAGGGCCTGATCACCCATAAGGCACACCAAGCAGCTGTCAAGGGGCGCATCGCCACAGGGATGGGGGCAGGGCTGGCTTCCCACCCAGGTTGCCTGTAGGCACCTGACCCCCAGGCGCCCCCCGCACCGCTCAGAAAATGCATACAATTGGTGAAAGTCCTGGGATTGCAGCCCAGGCTCCATGGCACATTGCAGCAAGTGAGCGCAGTGAGCGAGCCAGAACCTGATGAAGAGGGAGAGGAGGGGTCCACCATGCGAATATCTATGAAAATACCCTGCCAAAATGTCATGTCTGTCTGTGTGATTTGTCCAAATTAACCAGTTAATCACTGATCATGCTCCTTCTCCCCCACGCCCCCATGTTGCGTTTCAACTATGTCTCCTCTCCCCTGTTAAGGTGTTAATGCTGGTCTCCATAAAAGAAGGTGCGTCTCAAAAGGTCACTAAAGCAAGGTGCATTTGCAAAGGCCATACAGTTGTCCATGATTGTCTTGCTTGACATGTTCAGAACTTCTGAACCATTTTAAACAGAACAAAAATATTGCTCATACCAAGTCAGCTGATCCTGGCACCCACTGTGGCCTCCCCAGCACCCCCTGTTGATTATTATTATTAGTATTAAACAAGCTTTTATTGTGCGATGAATGGCCCAGTAGCATTCCACCGCGAAATATGTAACAAAAATATAAACCGCATAAAAATAAACACGTGAAGATTAAAAAGACAGGACCAGGTGAGGCTGTGACTTCAGGGGGAGAAATCGGTCTCAGGTCCTATATCGTCTCACTTTGGTCAGTGCCGCCAACTGAATCAGATATTGATTGTTTCTTCGGGGCAGGGGAGGGGAAGTAACTCCCCAACCTCTGTGGGCAGCTGGAGGAACACGTGTAGAGATCGCTGATTGAGAGGCAATGGACTGCTGCTGAGCCCGAAACACAGCTGATGGCGTTACTCTCGTAGAATTAGAACAAGTGGAAGACACATCTAAAGTCTGATCTGGCAGGAGGTGGCTGTTACCCGCCTTGACCAGCGGGGACCACATTCTCGAAAGCAAAAGCAGGGAACCAACAGAAAGGAAACAAGACAAGGACAGACTCCCCAAGAGCAGGAACACCACAAAGGAAGGTGACAGTACAAATGAGAGAGTGACCAGGACAACAATCACAATTTCCTCTTCTCGGAGTGTACGTAATGTCTAGCTCCGGACCCTCCAACTGAACAGAGGGCCCGTTGCCTATTTGCGTAGTGATGGACCTTGGATTTCTGATTTTACTGTTTCAGCGAGACTCTTGGATTTGCCCAGGGAATGGGACAACCCGAAGAGATTGCTGCTTCGGAACCTGGGGGTATGGAACCGGCCACGACAAGAACCCCACAGATTAGATTACACTCCTAAACAAAATCACTAACAAAGACACAGACTCACGGGGAGGGGCAGAGGAAAGTAAGACGACCTATCCCATACTCTTCCTCTGTACAAAGGACAACAGAAATCACAGGTGAAAAGATATATTCGGAAAGTAGGACCAAGTTCAGGAAAAAGCTTAACCTCCACCCCTAGAAAAGGAAAACAGAGTGGGGCTCGAGAGCCGATAAGCTCAAGGGTTTTACTAGAGAACAAGACCATAGACCTTAGTAAAGAAAAGTTTGGAAGAGTACAAGGGAGCCAAAGCAGGGAACAGAAACTCAGAAAACCAGAGTGCCAAGCCAGGAAGAGCAATATAGGCAAAGACCAGTTCCCCGTTTGCTCAAGGGAAACCAATCAATCCCCCCTTGGGGATTTCGGCCCTCGTAAGGTCAAGCCTCCTCTCCTCTGGGAAAATCACGAGAGGGGGGGACCGGCCTACGTAGAGAGGCCCAGGACAGAACAGAACAGAGCTGGGACAGAAGGACTCTCCAATCCCCAAACCGAGAGACCTCTACAGTGGGCCCCCAGCGGAAACACCTGACGGAGGGAGCGATGTCTCACCTCCCCCACGGTCTTCAACGACCCACTGCGAAGTACCTTCTCACGGGACGGGAGTGTCTAACTCAAGAGCAGACTCTGGGACGGGATGTACTAAGAACAGGGTTAAAGCAAAAATGCACCGGTCAGAACGCTGACCCGGGTGCCTCTAAAATATATCTAGATTAGCAATGATGCGCCGGCCAGCCGACTGACCCGGGAGCGCACCCGTACTGCTTCCCGTTTCTGCTCCTGAAATGTGCTTGGCAAGCTGTGGGCGGGGCAGGCTCCCCTTGGACTGATGCTCGAGACAAAAATGCTGAAGTCCCTCTAATACAACTTTTCCATTTGATTACTGAAGGTTTCTTTTCCCTGACAATAGTTTTGCCTTTGATTCTTGAAAGATGAGAAGCCTGTTGATGATGCAAAAATGGTCCTGTGGAGCTTAGACTTCTTGCTGTGAAAGACGGGCTGGAAACGGTGCAAGAAACGTAGCCTCTGTGAAAGACGAGCTGGAAACTGTGCAAGCAATTCAGCCACTGTGAAAGACAGGTTGGCAATTGTGCGAGAACCTTAGCCGCGTGCAGGAGAGAAAATGTCTCTGTTCTTGGGCTTAGATCAGAACATATACTGAAACAGGATTAACCACGGCACCCCCGCGGGGCCTGCACCGTGGCAATTCGAAAAGACAAGCCCCTCAGGCTACAGCTTGCGGCGGGTTGTAACGCAGAGGCAGGGGCGGCTAGACACCGAAGAACATGAACACGCAAGTTACAAAAAGGAAAAAGAAAACACGGTAACGGCAGCGCCCAGGCGTGAACCCTTCTATGAATGACAACAAGACGGGAGGCAGACAGAAACCTCTCGCTGCCTTTGGAATACGGGAATGTCCCAGGTTCCGTTGGTCTTCTGAGTTCTTAGGTGCACGCTTCGGTCCGGCAGGCAACTCAATGTTTGAGCAGGGCTGGCAGGGTGTCGGCTGGTTTCATAGGAAACTTCCGGTGGATACGCCCCCCTTGGGGAGTCCCTCCAGAAGCACTTCCCTTCGTGCACAGGTGAGAATCCCGCTCTCCCCTCCGGACGCCAGTACACACTGGAGAACCGCCCCCAGTGGTGGCTTTTGGTATTGTTGACCTAATGTCTGCATCTTGGTAACGTGATTCCTGCACCTTTTCCCCAGGGCTGGGAAAGTATCTTTCCGTTGTTTTTCTAGTAGCTGGGCAGGTGGCAGAACCCCAGGCAAAGATGGAGACCGGGGAGCAGGCTTTTCCGGATCAAGTTTTACAATGTCCTGAAATAACCAGGGAACCCCTTGCCGCAGGCTTCCTATGGGTTTTTTTCCCCCTAGTCGAACTGCCTGCAGTATAGTAAACAGGGAAACCATTCGCCATGACAGGGAAGGGGTGGTCCAAGGGCCAAAGAGGGTATCCGTTAAGTTTGTGACCGGATCCCCGGGCTCCCCTCCACCCCCCGCATGAGTCGGGGGCACGGAATGGGACAAACGTGACAGTGGCAGTTCTAGGAGCTAAGGAATCAACAACAAAAATAACTTTCTGAGGATCTGGCAGCTTCATCAGAGTGATCTTGGTTGGTAATCTGATGAGAATTAAGAAACAATGATGGAATTGGGGTAGGAATAAGAGTTTCCAAATAACTATCAGAATTTGCGAAAGTGACCATCTTCGCTGTGGAGGGGAAATTCGAAAGCTCCAATGGTAGAACAGAGGAGACAGCTGCTTCCACAGAATTCGCTGGTTCTGAAATGACCTCCGAAATCTGAGAAATCTGAGTGTTGGAAGTTTCATTTATTCCCCGCCGAAGATTGCCTGAACCAGAATGGTGGACAAGAGCAGGGCCAAGCAGATGATGTTCTAAGGCACGTTTAAAGGCAACATAATGTGAGAGCTGTCTAATTTCCACTGGAAGGGCATTCCATAACTTCACCCCCGCGCAGGTGATCCTCCTGGCACCCTTCGTGGATTCACGAAAACCCGCTGGACGGAGCTTGAGGAAAGCATGGGAACGGGGGTTGGGTCTAGAGGACAAAGGAATCACCAGGTCAGAGAAAAAACCAGGGCCAAGGCCTTTACAAGCTCCCCACAACAGGAGACCGGTCCTGAATGAGATGGAGGAGGAGATGGTGAGCCAGCCTAATTCACTTCTCCAGCTGGAAAGGCTAGCACGGCGAGGAAGGGAGTATATGAGCCGAATGGCCCGGTTTTGTACTTTCTGGACCTTAAAAATGACCTTTTTTGCTGCTCCCAATAGTGACAGGACGCCGTAACTCAAGCGAGATCCAACAAGAGCCTGGAAGAGGGAGACCGTCTGGGAATGTTCCAAGAAAGGGAACATAGAAGAGATCTTAGTCAGATGGAAGTGACCCGACCTAACCATCGCAGTCACCTGTGCTTCCCCACTCAGTTTGTGACTGATCAAAACTCCCACATCACGGGCGACCTCCACGGGCGGTGGGGGTGGTCCCCAAAATGACAGCCTGGGGACCTGTGGACAAGTTGTCCCTCTTTTACCCGCCACCGTCGGGAGCTCAGTTTTGTCCCCATTGAGGCAGAGCTTGTTCTGCCTCATCCACTCCTGGAGAACCAGGAGACAGGGGACAAGACGCTCCGCTTCAGTGGAAGACTCATGGAGGTCGACGAGGATCTGAGTGTCATCCGCATACTTGTGAAAACGGAGACCAGAGGCCTCGAGGACCGAGGCAAGGGGACGCATGTACATATTAAACAAAAGGGGCGACAGGGAGGAGCCCTGGAGCACACCATGAAGGACAGGAAGTTCCTCCGAGGTGTGCTCACCCAGTTTAACTAGTTGGGTGCGGTCAGATAGAAAAGACCGCACCCACTCCAGGGCCGTCCCTGTCAGTCCCACGGTCCCCTGCAACCGCACCAAGAGGATCCTGTGGTCCACTGTGTCAAATGCAGCGGAAAGATCGAGCAGGACCAGTACCGAGGAGTGATCACGGTCGGCACAGGCGAGCAGATGTTCACGAGCGTCCACCACGACCAGCTCCGTACTCCTCTGTGTGTTGTGACCAACACACATTTGGGTCTGCCCCTGGATTGATGAAAATTATTCCACCCCAACAGCAACTGTAACAACAAATAAGCACATCTCAGACAGGTTCTGAGAGTTTCCCATCACTCTCTGCATTTCCCTTGCGCAATACATCGGACCGCCGTACGTCAGAAGGCACCCCCCAAAAGGCAACCTAGTTTATCATGGTTGTCTCAGGACTTGTGCTCATATGTTGAACGTAGACACACAATCATATTAGGGGCAAAATCAGCTGAATCTAGCAACAGGCCTTCTGGTCCATGCCAAAGGCTGGCCCTGGCACAAAATAAACCTTACCAGCTGTTCTGCCAGCAGGCGAAAGGTTCATAGTGAACCAACAGAAATGAATAATATCCATGTGCACAGATGATGTTAATCTCCATTTGTCTGATCTCAGCACCACACTACTAGATGTGTTGCCGATCGGACAGGAATTGTGGTATCATGGGTGAGGGGAGTGTCTTGAGCATCAACTGGTGTAAGGCTGGGGGTCTACCCCTTGGAATTGAACCCTGCAAGTTATTGCAAGTACATGCCTGGGTACAGAACCATATATCACATATCCAGAGGATAGGCTGAAGGAAAAAAATAACATCTGAACCAGGAAACTCTACCTGCAGTGTTTGGAGATCAAGGCGAGCATATCGGTTACAAATAAAAGGATGTATGCGGACATAAAATAACACATTGTGTTGATGGTGTTTAAAACATCACACGAATGGGGTCATACAAACATTTGCTGTGTAATAGCACATGTACATAGTATGCCATGCAATATACCCATACACTCATTTGCTGCATAACAGCACATGTATATAGAGTATCATGTAAGTGGATTGTGATCCATTCTATCGGGTCTCTGCTTCACAGATGTGTCCCCCTCAGGAGTCCCCCTGTTAATGTACATGAAGTTTGCTAGACAATGTTATGTTCCATGAAAACAATTCAAAAGCTATGTCAATCAGAATCAAGAAATTCATTGCATAGGCTGCACGTGCCTGCATGAAACATATATTACAAGAAACGGTTTCACAGATAGCTTGGATGGAACTTCTGAAGGCCACCAATGGGGATCAACGGAACACATCCAGTTATGCTGTCACATGCAGGGCCTGGATGCATGTGCGGGCCCTACACACTGCAGTCACACACCTTCATGTAGTAGGATTCGTCTGCCTTGAGTCACCTTTGGTGCCTGAGTGGTTCTGGAAGGGGTCCTGCCTCCTGCCCTGGCCGGCCCTTGTGGGTGGGGTGCTGGCCAGTGAAAACAGGAATTGGCACAGCCTGCAGGCACGGATGTATTAATGACAGCTTCCTCTTCCTTGTGCAACAATAGGAGCCTGACCTGTGCAGGTGCAGCTGTGTAATAGGGCAGCCTATTGCACAGCACACCTAAGTCTGCTGACTGGGGGCGGGGATACTGGTCTCTAGTCCCGCCCCCAAGACAACTGATCACAACAGAACAGACTATGGCCACAACTGGGATTGCAGTCCTAGCCTGGCCGCCAGGCAAGACTGACTGAGCAGCCATCAGTGTGTGACTCACCCTGCGTGACTGCTGCCCTCTCCTGGCACCCCCCCAGTTCCAAGTGCATTCCTGTCAACTTATCTTGTCTCACCAGAGAGGGTGACAACAATAAAAGGTGGTTGAAGACAAACATCATTCCTCCCCATAATGCCACCTGGCGCAGTGCCCCCCTGTGGTGTGGTGCCTGTAGGCAACTGCCTAAATTGCCCAATGGTAAATCCGGCCCTGGGTGGGGGGGAGGGAGTGCAATGCCCCTTGAATAAATAATTGTCAAACAGAGTTCTTGCAAAGAAAACAGTGTTGACTTATCATTGTGTAAACCAATGCCTGACATCCTAACATGACATCCAAATGCAAATCATGCTCTCACTGATAAGTGTGTGCAGTGTGATTTCCCATTGTTATGGATGATGTCAGGTACACACATTCAAGCCACATAAAATGTGTGTCAATTCATTGCATGGGGGATAGGATGACTGTGACAGAAAGTGAATACAAGGTATTGTGCTTTCCCACAATGAAATAAAACCCTGTGTCAGTTCAGTGCATGGGGCTTGCACTGCAGAGCACAGCAAGATAACTACACAGTAATTGGGATTGTTCGCTATCAGAGTAGCCTACAGCACCCAAAATAATACCTCACTCGAAATAAGTCAGTTCGAACAGGAGCCTCATATAAATATACCACTCCTCATTCATAGGTTGGAACGCAAGAAAAAATGATGAAGTACGTTTACTTTTGGAACAAGAGCTTAAAGTTGCAGTTACAGTAAGAATAAGGATCATCAGTCTCAAAAATAATGGTTCAAATGCAGTAAAAAATAGGAAACAGTTGCAGGCAACATATAGGCTGTACCGTGGATAGCTGGAGGCACTCTGGCAGCAGACTCAATCAGCTGAAGGTCCAAGTGGATCCAGAACTGGCACACCACCAGGCCTTGGCTGTACTGCCGTGGTACAGCACAGGGAGATCAGCACACTGCACCATCACCCCTGGGTTCCTCCCCCCAAGATGGTGCGAACAGGAACAACAAGATGGAGTCACCAGGGATCCACTGACATCTCCCGCCACAGTCACTTGACACCAGAGGGAGGGCCAATAGTTGGCAGCCTCCAGCCACACCCATAGGAGGTGTGGTGGCTTGCCCCGAAGTGCGCCCATTGGCACTGCAGGTCAAGGGGCAACTCCCTTCGGGACCTGGTGACCCAACCCATCTGGCAGACTTGGGGAATGGAATTTCCCCAGACTACATTTTGGGTGCAATAACCCCTCTTGCCAAAGCCACGAGCCAAGGGACAAAATGGGTGCTGCAGGCACCTAGCACAGGTCAGAGGTCGACCATGTGCTTGTCCCAGTGGCTGCCATTCAGCCCAGTCAGATCCCCCATCTGTAGCATGAGGGTGAGTTTCACCCTTCAGAGGAGCCACAGAGGGCTTACCAGCCACACATGTTGCTTGAACCGCCACACGCTGGCTCAGGCAGATCTACACTGCTTGGGCCCAGAAAAACTACTTCCTACCCCAGCTTACTAGAAGGGGGGAAGGGAAGGTCCCTGCACATGCTACACACCCCAGCACATAACTTCTAACTGTTCGTTCTGGGCTGAGGTTCTGGAAATGGGGGGTGCACCCTTTATTAGCATATGGAGCGCCTAGTGTGCCCAAGCGGTTCCTTGTTCTCCAGTTATCCAGCCTTCCTACGCCTACACTAGCATAAGGGGGTGGGTGTAGAAGGCACGCAGGGAGCACCTCTAAGTTATACCGTGCAGCTTGGCACCTTTGGGCTAACTTCGCCTCTGGCCCACCTGCTGGACCTGGAGTCTGGTGGTAGACCATGGAGGGAGCCTACGGGAGCCTCCTGCTGTCAAATTCCGGCCACCACCTTCAGGGAAGCAGGATGCATCCATCCAAGATAACATAGTTCACTTAGCAAGGCGTCACTAGTGCTGGTGTGTCCATATTGGCAGAAACCAAATAGCGGCGGTTAGATGATAGGCTCGAACGCATTGGAAGTCCCAGACCTTCAATTGGTGTGCGGTAGCCTCGAACCAAGAATGTTTGCACTCAGAAAATTCTGTGATCTGTTTTTCCGGCCCTACCATAGGCCAACACATGGGGAAAAATGGACATTTACTAATTCAGATTCACCACACATCTCACACCTAAAAACACACCACACACCTGTAGCTGGGCTCCCTGAGACCCCAGGACAGGAAAAAAACCCTCAAAAAAGCTACAAAAATACTGACCACAACTGGTTTGTCTTGACAGTGGCCACCAGAAGCTAAAGTGCATAGGGGAGGCCAAGGAGTAAATCTGGCACCAGGTGTGTATACCATGAATGGAAATGTCACCACCCATGGCCACACCTCAAACATAGGTCAGGCTACGTAAAGGCCAAGCCTGACAAAACATACAAGGGAGCAGTCTCACAATAGATGTTGCATGTAAGTATAGTTGCCACCCCACCATTCATATTGTCACATGTCAGCAGCACATGTGGTGATCTGCCTGCAAGTAGCCACCTGTGCAACTCATGTCTGTCCAGCAAGGTAAGACGTCTCATGATGGAATTAAATGGCTCACCCTGTATATCACACTCCCCTATACAGCGCTATGATGCTTTGTTATTTTGTTCACAATGAATGTGACAGTATTGGTGAGGTAATCTAAATGCGACAAAGCTTTACTCGGGTAGAGCTCCATTCTCATAGTGTAGGCTTTGTGGTGCCTGAAGTCCATGTCTGGTGGATTAACAGGGAAAGTGGCAGCCTTAAACACTGCTACTTCTACTACCACTACTACCACTATTACTGCGTCCATTCAGTTCCGCGCAACAGTGACCCGAAGGCATCCTGGCACCAGGTTAGACACTAGGCTGTCTGGTGATGGATGGATATGACCAAAAGCGGGGTCATCATCAGGGTCCATAAAATTCTGTAACAGTATGCTGTGGAACTGCAGCAGGGATGCTCCCAGAGCTGAAGGAGCGTGGATAAGGCTCAGCCAAAGGGCAGCCCAGCAACATTGGCTGCAGGCTCATCCAAGAGATTTGTCAGGACATGTGAAGTCCTCTCTGGGGCATGGAGCAAGATTCACTGTGCTTCTGTGGCCTGCCTGCCCGAACACATACCAGTAACAAGTCCGTTTGAGGTAAAAGTCAGCAGTTGGCAAGCTCACTGTCTGCGGACCTGTCCAAAGCACTGGCATTGATCTGAAGTTCAGAGATGGCCTGAATGAGACCCCTTGGAAGGGGAACCATGTCCAACCCTCCATCCACACTGCCTGTGTCTGAGCATGGCCCCGACAATGTATGGAGCAGACAGGTCCCTAGTACACCCAGAACACAAAGGGTGCAAGGATGTATAGCGCTTGACATCCAAAGAGGGTCTCCCACCTGACCTCACAGGAGATAACCATGGGAGGGAGTCTGCGAAGGTTACCCCTGAAGATACCTGGGAGTACACACTGGTCAATCATGAAATGGCAGGGATCAACCCGGTATCAGCGACTCACATTCCTGGAGCCTAACGTGGTGAGTCCCCAATCCACCCGGGACCAGAGCTGCCGACTTCCAGGAAAAGGGGACTGGTGCCCAGGTTGTACGTCGTCAGGCCAGAGCTAACTGGGCAAACATTGGTGGTAAGGAGGGTGGCAGGCAAATCAAAAGTACATACAGCTGTGCCCTAAACCCCACTAGGGACAGTACAGGGGTTCATGCTGTGGAAGGATACTGAATGGGCCAGTTCCCTCTCTCCCTGCCCCAGTGTTGATGAGCAATGCCAAGGTGGTTGAGGGCCCACTCATGGCAAGGTGTCAAGGTTGACCCTGAAACCTCACCCGACGGCTGTCTGACACACTTTGCCAACTCCAGTAGAGACCACTGAGGAGATCTACAAGGCGAACAACTCGGTGGAGCCTCTGAATGGCAACGGCAAGCTGGCACTTGCTTTGAAGTCCCAGTACTGTCACTCAAGATGTTGGTCTGAGGCTGCAACACTGCCTAAGCCTGAGGATTCACCCTCCCCGCAGCCATCTGCCGGTCCGGTGGCCAACCTGACACACCTATCACCAAGGGTCTTAGGCTTCATGGCCTGACAAGACCCACAGTTGTAAACATCATGGTTGACGACCAAGCACCAGAGGCAATGATGATGCAGATCAGAGACACACATGGCCTTCTGGCACTAGCGGCACTGCTGAAAGCCATGGTCTGGAGCCAACAATTCCCACACTGTAAACTACACTAAACAGTTGTACAAATGAAGTCTCTGATGAGAATGAGGGTCCATCCTATCCCATTAGCATCAGGATGCCTGAAGAAACAAAATAAAGGAACTGACGTAAGGGGGTTGTGCTGCTGCATATATATCCCAGCGCCCCTCACACCACCTGCCGATGGCCGAGGTCAACAGTATCATGATGAAAACAATGACAATGTCCATGTGCAGCCCCCCACCCCAGTCTAGGGACCTCTGAAACATGACTATGACTGGAATCAATGTGTCATGTTGTTCATGGTCATTCTGGGAAGCCACCATCCAACGGCAAATACAACACACAGAACACACATTGACATCATATAGGGTACCCACTGTAACCAATGATATTTCAATAGTGAGATAGTGAGTAAAGATAATGCAGGAGCTATAATCAGCAGCACAACATGACGGAAAACTATCAACTATGCTATGTCATCCCCAATTGCTATTCCAATATCCACCCATACTGCATACGATGGTTATAGCTTCTGATAGCAGATCCCACAATAACACCAACCGTATAACATTGTCCATAACACCTCAGATTGGTATCACCAACACATGCACCAAACATTTCAGTCATGGCATGTTTACTGTCAACCCTTTCTAGTATCTACATCTCATACCAATGTATGTATTCCTCTGTCAGAACTAGGTGTACCACTTAATGCCTGAAATAAGACTAAATCTGTCATGTTTTCATCTCAGTATTTGTCCTCACTGCCCCATGTTCATCTCTACGTGGATTTGGAGTAGGCAGTCACCAAAGCTCTGAGGTGAATCTCAATCTCCAAAGGCACAGTTCGGACACCCATGAGCAATGGAGTGAGACCATCCAACAACTGCTGTCAAGAAATCACATTGACTGTGCTGAAGAACTGCATGCCTAAAGGGAGTGTCTCGCCAGAAGTCAAATCACATGACACCCTAAGCACATGAACTCTGCTGACCATCAGTACACAACCACCCTCAGTCTGGTGAGGTACCTATCGCCAAAGATCTAAACAGACTCATCAGCAGTGACAGAGACCCACTGCTGCCTGTAGCAGCACCATGCACTCCTGATGTGCAGGATGTGATATGCACAAAGGACATCATGAATGCAGGAGACCCACCTAATGAGCCCACAAAACCGTCAACTGTGTGTCCTCACAAGAGACATTCTACTGGTTGTGTGCTCAGGAAATATAAAGCATTCTACGCAGAGTCTGTACAAGATGCTATGGCTTCTGGAATAACACCACTCTGATTGCACACAGCATCGAGGAAGGGACATTGTGTGTTTGACACAATCCATTCACTGCACCAGACAATCAACATACATGTCTTGATGATATGGCAGAACTGCTGTACCACATGCGGCACAGGAGGCTAATGTGCTGACGTGCCAGGAGGTCCCCATGAATTGCATGTCAAAGGATCAATATATTTGCTATGTCTGCTGAGGAAGTACACCGACTCTATCGTTTCCCCCTGATGTCATTTTGGAGATAGTTGATGCTGTCAAAGATGATATATGCCAAGCTACGCAATGCAGGGACCCATTGCCACCTATCACAAAGGTCCTGGCCACCTTGCAAGTGTTGGGGACAGGTTCCTTCCAATCCAGTGTTGCACGTTGTTTGGGGATAGCACAACCAACGTGTAGCAAGGTGCTACATCAAGTAATACGAGTTATGGATCACAGACTACAGTGGCTTGTCAACATGCCACACACATGGGATGAAATGAGGCTCATCAAATTAGCTCTCCATAAAATGCATGGCATGCCTAACATGATAGGTGCCATAGATGGAACCCACATACCCTTGACGGCACCATCTAACAATGCACATGTATACTACAATCGTCGAGGCACAACCAGTATCAATGCCCAAGTCATCTGTGATGCAAATTGTCACTTCCTCAATGCCAGCATCACCATGCCGGGCTCATCACACGACTCATATGTCTTCCAACAGTCCATTGTGTACCAACAATTTGAAAATGGAGATTATGGCGACTCATGGTTACTAGGTATGTGATTGCACATGCACATGGTGCAAGGAATATGATGCCACACTATGCGCCTACACTGCTGATTCCTGTGTTGAGGTGAATGCATCTACATAGTCTATTGATTAAGAACAGGCACACTGCAGTGAGCCCTGGGCAAGGAGTGGTACTCACAGGTATAATCATATCTTCACATACAACATCCACATCCCATTTCACCACAAGCTTCAGGAAACCTGGAGGGCAACCATGTGTGCCATGTGTCCTCATATGCCACAATTCATACAGTCAGTCCATGACTGATTCTATACATGGTCCTTGCACAACCAGCAACTCCACTGCCTGATGCTGCCACGCAGACAAAGTCAGGACTCCGAATTGTGGCCTGTAGGGGCATCTGTGGCAAGCCTGCAGGCCAGATTTAGGCTCCTTTCAAAACTCTTGCAAACAGGGCCATGAGTGAAGGGATTTCCCACCTGCAGCTTCACAGGCCTTCACAGAGGCCTACAGAGCTGGGCCACCACCAGGTGCCATTGCACCTGATGGTGGCACACATTCTACTGTGGTACCAATTGTCAAACATTTCATTATTATTATTATTATTATTATTATTATTATTACAATTTTATTACATGGTATTGCCAAAAGCTTCCAAACCGTGGGGGAAGGGGAAAAAAATAATAAAACGGGGGGAATAAACACTCACATATTAAGAACATGATGGTAAAATCCATAAACCAACAGGCCAGGGGCAGGAGAGACAAATCCCAGCAGAACGAGTGAAAAGGAAAGTTAAGACTCAACCAATACCCCTCAACCTGGGCTGGGTATACCTAGGGGCAATGCCCCATTCCTCTTGCTCAATGCGACTCAGAGTGGGGGCCATGTCATGTAAAGCTGAAATGGCCCTCCGTTCTGAATTAAAAAGATGGCTTTTCAGTGCCTGCTTAAAGCTTGGAATGTATGTGATGGTACGGATCTGTACTGGTAGCGAATTCCAAAGCCTTGAGCCACAGAAGGCTAAGGTACGACCGCCCTTGGTGGTTTTCTTGATCAGTGGGACCTTAAGTCTTAGCTATGAGCAAGGCGGTTAGTTGGTCTAGATGTGACTGCAGAGGCCCGTCTGTGGTTGTAATGGGGGCCGACCATCCTCCGTGCCTTCCACATCCATTGTCCTAGGCGAAAGAGGAGGAGCGACTCAATACTAAGCCATCCCAAGGCGGACCGCCACGGGGAGGTGTGGGTGCGCCAAGGGAGTCCCAGGATCAGTCTGATGGCCAGATTTTGAACTTTCTGCATTTTGTGCAGATGATGTTTTGGTGCCCCTAGAAGTGTCATAAGACCGTAACTAAGATGAGGAGCAACCAATGAGCAAGATGAGGAGCAACCAAAGCTCAGTCCATGTTTTTTTTAGTACCCCTTACCCTTTGATTGGGAAATGCTTTTGACCACCATTGATTCTGTGAGCAAAGTGTGGTATGAGCACATTATATATCCCTTATTCTCGTTCACGCTGATAGCCTCCACTGTCTCACCCTGCAGTGTCAACTTCGGGTATTCCATTTGATCAATGACACAGTTATCAAACCAATGATACAGCAAATGGTTCTAGGTCAGTTTTCCTCATTCACAACAATTCCTCTGTATAGTAACAGGCAGCAGAGCAGAGGACATGCTTATGGTGAACAACCATTACCCACAAGTTATACTGTCCTATGTACAACCCCTCATGTTCAGGATGCTACAACCATACCCCACAACACATACTGTCCTATGTACAGCTCCTGCTGTTCCAGATGCTCCAAGCAGAGCCCACATTTCATTCTGCCCTAGGACCTGCACCTCATGTTCAAAATGCAATCACCATTCAACACATTTGATGACATTGTTTTAGGACATGTCTGTGAGGACAATCCAGTAATGGTCGGTAATTTTTCAACTGCCAGTGGTAGTGTTAGTTTTTCTTCCTGTCTCGGGCTCTTAGGGAGCCCAGCTACAGGTGTGTGTGTGTGTTATTTTTGGTGTGCAAGTGTGGCCCATGTACATTTTAGTGCAGTGTCCCTTTTTGTGCCCAGGTTTGCCTGTGCCAACACCGCGCGTGT
>JAWWMG010000014.1:0-15157 GCA_035048385.1 Plethodon glutinosus
TTTTATAATATATCCATGTTTTAAAGGTTTCTTACTTGCACACATCATATTATTCGACTTCCATGCGGGTAGGTGTTTTACGAACCCGTTCCTCACATATATCGAGTCGGTTATTATTAGGATCTCGCGTAAGTCGTGTCTGACTGCTGTCTCTATCGCCTTGTACACAGCCATTATCTCCGCCACTTGGCTGCTTTGGTTACCTAAGGAGTACCCTTTTGGCGGGACGGGGTAATCGCCTACCCAAACGTTCCCAATACCTGCTATGTTAGTGTTTGTGTCCTTGTCTTTAAACGCACAACCGTCTACGTAGACGGTTGGCATATTCATGCATTCGTCCTCGTTAAATATTTTGTGTGGTGAATTTTCAAAGGTATCGAGTGTACTTTCGTCATACCAGTTATTATCTTCGCATTCGGACTGCATACAGTCGTGCAAATCTGCCAATCCTTGTGCTGTGTCATTCTTTTTGTTTTGGGCATATTTCACCTCCACTGGGAATCCCTGCATGGACATGAGCCATGAAGTGATTCTGGAGTTACTCAGGTTCCCTTCTTTTATTTTGTTCCCCTGTAAGAACTGTATACTCTGATGGCATGTTTCCAATATTATTTTCTCCCCTTGTATGATGGGTCTAAAGTATTGAATGGCCCATATGGCTGCTAATAGCGCTTTTTCACATTTGTTGAACTTTACTTCGACGCTGTCCATCGCCTTACTGGCGTATGCAACTATTTTATGTAGGTTATCATGTTTCTGGGTGAGGGTTGCTGTCATGCAGGTTTCAGAAAACCCAATCCCTACGTAAAATTCTTTATTCTTTATTGGATACGCTAGGCAGGGGGCATTGGTCATTTTCCGTTTCAACTCCTTGACAGCTTCGTTTTGTTCTTCACCCCACTCCCACTTGGTGTCCTTCTTTAACAGTTTAGTAATCGGTTGGGTAATTTCAGCGTATGAATCTATAAATTTTCGACTATAGTTGGCCATACCTAGCAGGCTCCTTATGTCCTTTATACAAGTAGGAGTCCTGATTTTAAGTACCGCTTCAACTTTGGCCTTCTGTGGGTTGATTCCCTCTTCGGTTATTTCGTGACCCAGAAATTCTACCCTGGTCCTGCACCACTTGGCTTTCTGTAGGGATATTTTAGCCCCAGAGTTTTGAATCTGGTTTAGTACGTGCCTTAACTCGTTTATGTGCTCATTTATAGTTTTACTCTTTACCAGTATGTCGTCGACATACGTCAGGGTGCCCCTCTCTTGTGCGTCAGGCATCGCCTTATGTAAGAAGATATTGAACTCGTTTCCACTGTTGAGGAACCCAAATGGTGCTCGACACCACACGAATCCTTTGTTCTGGAAGCTAAATCCTAGCTTATATTGGTCGTCTTTATGCACGGGTAGGACCCAGAATCCACTGGTCAGATCTATCGTAGTAAACATTTTCGAACCCTGTATTTGAGCGAGTCCCTGGTCTATGAAAGGCAGTGGCCATCGGGACCTATGTACCCTGTCATTTAATTTCCTCAAGTCAGCACATAGTCTCCAACTCCCGGAAGGCTTAAGCACAGCCAGTAACGGAGTGTTGAACGTGCTATGTGCTTGCCGGATTATTTTGCGTTGCTCTAAGTTTTTTATGATGTCCGCAATGTCCTCAATGGACGCTAACGGTAGTCGATATTGCCGCTGGTATACAGGAGGTAACGTTTCATCTGTGGGAATTCTCACCTCGTGTAGGTCGGTGACCCCGCAGTCATATGAGTCTTTTGCGAATAACTCTCTGAAGTCGTTTAGGAGTTGTCTGAGCTCCTCTCTATCTTTGTCCGTCTCACATGCGTCAGCTAAATTTATTTGTTCTTCCCTCATTTTGGTAAATCCAGGAAAAACTTCTGGTACGTCAACTTCATATTGCTGTTCTATCTTCTGTGAGAGATTTGTTTCTATAGAGCATACATTATTTATGTCACCTAGGTTTGCTGAATTATGTTCATTATTCGTATCGTAGTGGGTCATCTTGAAAATTATGAAGTTGGACTCTATGGAGTAAGTCACTCCATTGTCTGTGGATTTTTCATATGGGTGGATAGACCTGACCTTAAATATCCCCCTTGGGTATGAAGTAGTTTCATTTATATTTGACCCATCCCCTTGTGGCCCCATTCCTGGGATTTTGCCTACAATGAGGTTGTTCAGGTCGTCGGTATAGTGTCTGTCGTCGATTGCCATGGCTATATGTGTATCCTTTTGAATCAACATGCTGTTTGAAGTATTATTGTCTATTAATATCTGGCATTTATTCTCGTTTATGCTAACCATGGGTACATACTGTGTCGTTAATCCTGCCGTACACATATCCTCATTCAGGATTACAACCGCCTCTGTACATTCGTGCATCACCTGTCCTGGTTTTATTTTTATATGTAGTTTTACCTGTCTGGTGTTCGCTGGGATTTCGGTTTCCCTATCTGTTTTCATCTCCACTGCGTATGGCGCCATCTGGTTGGACTGGAATGCCTGCGCATTGTCCCAGAAAGATTGAGGGTTACCACTACATCTAGACCATAAGTTATTGTTATGTAGGTCCAAGAACGCATGGTACCTATTGAGAATATCATTTGCTAGGTAGGCTTGGTGTTCAGTGTCTTTTATGATGAGGAAGTTGTGGTCGACCGTTTTATCCCCAATTCTGACCTTCAACATGGTCCTCCCTATAATTTCGCCCGGGTCTTGTGAATTATCGTATCCAGTCATTTTCTTTTCATCTATTTGTATAAACGGGAGTTGTACTTCTTCCATTAATTCCATATATAGCTCTTCACCGATGATACTTCTTTCATGGGACATGAGTATCTTGGCTAGTGTTTTGGTGCTAGCACCACAGAAAGCCACGGGTACAAAGTAGTCCTGTCCTTTTTCCACCAACGTTTCAATGACCTGGGTTTTGTGTTGGGTTTGTTCATCGGATTTACAATAAAATCTAAGGCAGTTATCATCTAACATCGCCTGCCATTTCCTGTCTTCCCTTAGTTTGATTATGACGTGACTGGGTCCCTTTCGGGTTTTTGAGTCATCTATATCGATTCCTATCTCAGTCATCTCAGGCACCTGACTGTTCCTGAAATGTACTTCCCATGAGTTATCTCGTTTTTCCACTAGGTGGGTGGTTTGTTCAGGCCTAGTTTTATTTAGTTTGTCAATAGGTATTGGTCTTTTCACTTGTGCCCACAGTATCTGGTTTAGGTAATCGATTAATGGGGATAGTCGAATCAGACAGTCTCCTCCAATAATCACCCCCGCACCTGGTATATCTACTACGGTTATGGGTTGCGTCATTCTATACCTCCCAAAGGTTAATTCTAACTCGGATAGTCCCACAATTGGAACCTCCGCTCCATTGAAGTTTTGTAACGTTCCCCTAGGCTTGGTTATTTTCATTTTATCTATTTCCTCCTTATCTGCATTTAGCACATCGTACACTTCCTGGGAAATTAACGTTGCTTCCGAACCAGAATCTAGCAATGCATTTATCACCCATTTTTCTTGCATCACTACGGGCGCATATGGCCTGTCATTAACTATTTTTAATTCGCATGCGAAATATGAATTGGTTATCATCTCTTGTTTTACTCTGGTTATATCTTTCCTTCCCCTCTTATCATCCTTTTTAGTATGGATGCTGGCACAGGAAAATATCCTGGCTGCAGCTACCGCTTCGTTATTTATTCCAATTAGCGCACACGTTTGTTTCGCCTCTGGTACCTTTGTTTCCCCCTCAGAGGATTCTGTCGAGTTTCCTACTTGTTCCCTTACCACTGGTTCATCGTCATTTTGTTCATGAATCTCATTTACCCTCTCCTCAGTCCCGTCAATCACACTCACGTTCCTTGTGGGTGTTTGGTTGTCCATGGCGTCATCGGATATCACTCCCTGCACTATGACTTGGGGTACCATTCCCTCACGAGTTTCTGTGTGACCTACATTTTGCACCTTCGTTTCGCCTAGGTTTCCATCTCCCTCTTGTCCCGTCCCAGGACTGTTTTTATTTCGTATTCTGTGGTGACCCCGTTGTAGTTTCTGCACTAGTGCGGAGTTTCCTATATCCATTACGGGCTCTGTGATAGCTGTGGTGTCTTTTTTAGAAGTCTGGGTATTATCTGGTAGTTTAACGTCATTCCGGACTATAGCATCGTTTACGAATTGTGCGGTTTTGCCTACCGTATGGCTATTTTGCGGTCCCTCTTCGTTTGGTCGGACCATGTTTGTCTTGTTCTGTCTAGGAGTACGCTGCTCCTTAGGGGTTTCATAACGTAAAGGCGGTCTATTTTTGTCTTCATAGGCCCTTATAACATTCAGTACATCTTTTGACATCGTATCCTCATCTCCTTTTACCACTATTTCCATATTGTGTGCTCGTTTCGTCGGATTTTCAGTATGGCCAGTGACGGTAATGTCATCTGCGCCTTCACATATTTCGTTGATTCCCTTAGCGATCCCATCTGCGTTTGCTTTCTCTGTACACACATCCTTTTCCAGGGGCACCATACCTGTGTCTGCAGGTGTTTTTCCCTCCAGTACCCCCGCGCAAGTCTGCGTGGTAGAGTTAGTTTTACCCGTTAGTCAATTTTGCACAGGTGCCCCATTCTGGGCCTCTTGCCTGTTTTGCCCTTGTCTTGCCATCTCATTGTTGAATAACAATTTGGCGAAGTGGTCCAAGGTTTGTTCCACCTTAGCCATCCTTTCATCGTTCCTTTCGCTGTACCTCCCATACCTTGGTGCATCAGAAATTTGATTATAATTTTGTTGTTGTCGGTTTTGCTGGTAGCCTTGTTTTTGGTAATTCCCCTGTCGTCTATCAGGTTCCCGGTAATTATTCTGGGGTTCGCCTTCCTGCTGGCTCCGTTCCTGTCCGTCCCAGCCATCCCCCTGCTGGTAGTGTTGGGGGTCCTGTTGAGCCCTCTGTTGTTGACCCTGTCGTCCTTCATCGCCCGACGACTGACTACCCTTGCCTTTATTCCTATATACATAATCTCTTATGGGTCTATTTCCTGTATAATTCCTAGACACGTAATAATTGACCCCTAGCTCTCTGCCTATCCCTAGGTCGTTCGGGTCCCTTCTCTGGACATTTCCATCGTCCTGTTGTGGTGGGCTCTTGTACTGTTGTCCCTGTTTTTGCTGAGTACCCTTGTCGTCCGCCTGCCGATTTGGTTTGCCAGACTCAAACGGCAACCGTTCTTTTTGGGAAGATATTTCTGATACCTTTTTGTCTTGATTATAATTCTTTTTACTATTCCTGTCTATCTCCACCGTTCGGCTGACGTCGTATATCGACTTAGCCTGGTCCAGTATCCATTGGCTGGACTTCCTGTCACTGTAGCTACCCGCCATGTGTGCCTTGGTAGACTCCGGCAATCCATGGAATAACGTTCGCCTAAATTCGGGCGATTCCGTGTCAACTACCGTATACACCTGGGCAAACGCCTTTTTCAACTCATGGAAATATTCCCTGGGATTCTGGTTACTTTGGCATTTAAGTGCGAGGGCATGTAACAGCGCCTCGTGCTTATTCCTATGCACGCTGAAGTTTTTTATAACTTCAGCTCTGAAATCGCACCACTCCGGATAACTTTCACTATCAATTTCTAGGAAAAACGCCTGGAGTTTATCCTCAAATGTCCACGGGAGATACCTTATCAACTCCTCATTGGTGGTCAGGTATAATGTTTTCATTAAACGTTCGTACAATATTATGTGCTCTAAGATATTCACTGTACCCCCTTTCCTAAATTTTGAGATCATCTGGTTAATGGTTTTGACGGATTTTGGGAATTCGTCTCTCTTATTTTTGTCTGTATCCGTCCTCTGCCTGGCATGAGGTCTGGTTTTCTGCTTCCTCATTTCCTTTAGCAGGCCCCAGGAGGGATCTGTATCTACCTGAGAGGAATTATGTCCTCCCTGACTTAGGTTACCCATCTGTCTCCTAATCTTTAATAATTGTACTGCCTCCTCTCTCCTGTGGCCAGTATCTCTCCTGCCGCTTACCCCTTCACTCTGGGTGTCAGAGTCTGAATCCGACCCTCTTTGTTGTCTTTTCTCCTCCTCATTTTTCCCGTTTATACTTGTTGGCTGTCCCTTTTGCAAAAGGGCATAGCTAAGCTCTCTTAGCTGTTCCCTACTCAAGTTTTGAATCTCCAATATTTCCTGTTCCTTTTCCAGAGTCCCCCTGCGTATCCGCGCAGACTCTGGGATTGGATCCCTAAGCGCAGGTCGTGTTTTGTTCACGGTTTCATAGTGTCTGTTTGGATTTTGATTAATATATTGTGGGTTCGGTGTTTCGCAATACTCAACAACACGTCTGGCCCTGTTGCCGCTCTCAATTCCGGTGCCTCTTGTGCATTCATCTTCCTCTTCCTCTTCGGGGCTGTCCTCCTGGTCATCTCTCCCTTGTTGCCTATTTATACACCCTATTTGGTTAGACCTATTTTGAGTCGGTCTACTGTTATTTACACTCAAACGTTTAGTTAATTCTTCAATTTTTGCATTCTGTAATTCGAATTTATTGGTAATTGATAATATTTCTTTCCTAGCGTTTACCAGGTCTGTCTGGGCCTCTAGGTATGTCCGTTCCTGCTCGTCTCGGCGGTCCAGCATCCCTTTGAGTTTACTCTCTAGCGTGTTGTGGCTGTTTCTGGTAAGTTGCAACCGTTCACTGAAGGTTTTATTCGCGGCCTCTAGTGCCTGTTTTTCCCTGCTTGCAATGTCCGCGTTCTCAGACAATTGCTCCCTTAAGTTAGTGATCACTAGATTTAACTCGTCTATTTGGGCGCGCGTTTGTGCATCCTGTGTGCACTCACCGTGCGCGTTTTTAAATCGTCTGAGTTGTTCAATAGTGGCCTCTTTTTTTCCAATGATATTTTGTTTCTCAACATTCTCTTGCTGTGCCTTGGATATTTCTGACTGTAACTCATTCACTTCGTTAACACTCCTATTTTTCAAGGTAGTGGCATCATGTATTTTTGCCCTCAATCTGTTTTCAGTGGCCTCCCACGCCTCTGCTGCCACCGTATGTTGGTTAATTTTGTCGGTTAATTCCGTTATCTGTGCCATGAGGGCTGTAGCCCTTGACGTGGCACTGTTACTAGCGTCTTGCTCCGCGAGCAATTCTTTTTCATGCTCCACCCTCTCATGATCAATTAGTTTATTGACAGCTCCCAGTTCTAATGACATCTCGCTATTCTCAGCGAGTTTAATCTCCAGAATGCCCTTTACCCTGTCCCTTTCTACTTCCATCTCCCTCAACTCCACGGTAATATTATCTAGATTGTTCACTTTAGCTCCTAGACTTTCCACTAGCTTGGAGTGCGCAAACCACAACGCACCGGCCAGTTTCTGAACCGCTTTTGCCTCATGTAAAGTGTCACTGTTGTACAGTTCCAACATTACTCCCGCTAAGAAACCCGTTCTGTCCATGGTGTCCTCATCTGTACGGGCAACTAAGTCAGTGAGCTGTTGCTCCCACTGTTTCATATCTAGTAACTTTGAGCCAGACCACTCAAAGAGCTTTGAGATGGTGTGTTTCACCAGTTCTCCCATGGCTACCGGTTCAGTCATTTTTGCTTTGTATATCTCCGTTTATTGTTTCAATACCTCAGTAAGTTAGATTCCTCAGAGTTATTATTTGGTCTTAGCAAGGTTGGAGTTTCCTATTTATGCTGGAGTCTTTTAACGGTTTTAGTTCGGTTACCTCGTGTTATGATTAGTACTAATTTATACTGCGCCTCAGTAAACTCAGTAGGTTTATTGACTGAGCACCGATTTCTCTGTCTGTGTTCTTTTCGGGGTGTACCCCAAAATTAGGCTGCTGGTCTCGGTGGGACCTCCATAAATATGTGGGATGATACTGGGGGGCTGACACGGTAGGTCCTCACAATATGGAAGAGGTTGTACGCCCTAAACACGTGGCCTGTGTATCAGTATAAGGGTACTAAGATTCCCTTATATATATATATAAAGGGGGAGCAGAGCAAATATATTTGTATCGGTGGGTATTATGTCGGTTCTCCAACCTATACCTGGGGCCTCGGATAGTCCATATATATATACGGGGGAATCCCCCTAGATCTTAAGGAGTATCAGTTACCTTGTTATGAGGCTGGTACTTGCTGATATGTGGAATACCGCAAGTGGGGATTATAGCGATTTTCCCTTACTGAACCTTATACCCGCGTGTCCCTTGTTATGCTCTGCCACCCTTGAAGATGAGCATATGATGCGAATTCGACCAGCGAAGTAGAGAAATCAATCTATGAATCACAGTATAATATTCCCCCACAAAACGTCAGACTATTGTGTGCGAAAATAAAAGTGTCTTTATTTCTCAGTACATATATTATAATTAGCAAGCAATTCTTTATTTCATATCACAGGGTTCGGATTCGTACACCCGCTCGGTTTTTAACAAGGTTTCTCCAATGTTCGGGTCTCCTGTCTGGAGGCTCTATGCACACAGTTATTTCTGCCCCGGCTCTGAAACGGACAATGTCAGTCTGACCTCATTGTTTTGTGAAGTTACCGGTTTCCTTTTAGTGTTCTAATGATTGTACGTACCTTTGGTTAATGGATTTAGTTTAGTTTTCCAGCATAAATACGATGGATCAATGGGAACTATTGGCATAGGCCACTGCTCGTTTTAGTCTTGGAAGCTTATTGCGCAAATCAGATGGTTTGCTATCGTTATTCTTTAATAAACTGCCATGGAGTTCTGTTGATTCGGTGCACTTGATTCAAACACCTCCAGTGACTATCAGCACTATGGTACTGCTGTAGGGTCAAACCATGTATCTGGGTTGCACAATGAGATTCGCTGTTACAACCTAGTGGCCTTTTACCTCGAGCCAGAATGCCAATAATATAATATGAGTAATGCCAACTGACCTTCTTCACACTTTGTATTTCAAATGGTATGCTATAGTTACACAGGTGATTCGATTTCACTATTCGGACCTGCTGCTGCTAGCAACAAGCTGGTCGAATAGTTTCCTTTTCCTTTGGCAAGCTTTGGCTGTCCGACTACCAAATTGAGTTGTCACCGTCTCCCTCTAATACCACGTTTGTCCGTAGAACTATTTCGAACGTTTAGTGGCAATACATATAATATAGTCAATGCAGTGCTCCTGTGTTTATTTTGTACACCTTTGGGAATGTTTAATTGTTCTAAAACCACTTGTATATTTTACCTCTAGATAGGCCTATTTATTCCGATTTATAAATACTATGGATTTGGTTTATGACCATAAATAACACTTTTCTCAGTACATTTGTAATCGTTTTTCGTTTCCCTACACACTTTAAAAATACATTAGGTTACCAAGCATTATCATTGGCACTCTCACGCAGTTCTGTGATTTCCCTACACACTTTAAAAATACGGATATAAGTTCATCTAAGCAATGGACTTGCACAGTGTACCTTTCATTTAAATGGCTATGGATTCGGTTTATGACCAAACATTACACTTTACCACGTATCCCTCATGGACTGTTTCCAATGGCGATTTCTATGGAGTTGGTTTATGACCAAAAATAACACTTTTCTCAGTACATTTGTAATTGCCTGTGGTTTCCCTACACACTTTACAATTGCACGTATACGCAGTAAAAATATAGCACGTTATGAATTTCTGTGTTTTTGCTGCTATTCAGCGCCCTCTCATAATCACCTGGCTGAATGCAGAACTGCTTTGCGTACCGGTCAGGACCCTCAAGGCTGGGTTAGGAACTGCTAACACGCGACCCCTGGCTTCTCTATCCTTCTCTGGACCTGCTTCTATCTGCTTCCCTTCAAAGGACCCGGGTGTGCTGCGTGCTCTTCCTTCTGCTGCTGGGCTCTGGAACCGGTCTCTGGTTATTTTTCTGCCGCCCCCCCCTTTCCGTAGCATGGAGGGTCGGAGTGGTAGGCCAAGTCGCAGTTGACTCTGGGACTTTTGGCTGGAAATCCGTAGAATTTTCTGCCCACACCGGGGTCAAGGTGGTACCGGTGTGACTAGCAATTTTTAGGAGTTTTCTTCAGTTGCTGGACTGTGATCAAAGCGGGAACAGTCAGCAGCTGAAGTGGGAATTCGTAGGAGTTTTCTTCAGTTGCTGTAGAATTTTCTGCCCACACCGGGGTCAAGGTGGTACCGGTGTGACTAGCAATTTTTAGGAGTTTTCTTCAGTGCAGGATACTTGTCTTCTGGTCATTCAGGATTTCTTCTTGGATTGCTGGACTGTGATCAAAGCGGGAACAGTCAGCAGTTGAGTTTGTTCCTAGGATAATTTTCCTTCTTCTTTTGGCTAGGATATTTTCCTTCTTCAAGGTATGCCTCTGATTTTCTTCTGGAGTATCAGGGGGATTTTCTTCTCAGCTTTCTTGTATGATATAGGCTATGTTGTTGGAGTTGTTCATTTGGATTTTCTCAGCAGACTGCCTCTCCCTCTGGTGCAAGGTATTTTTATCAACTTGCTTGTACCTGCCCATGCCCTGACATCAGCCCCCAGCAATTGGTTGCTTGCCTCCTTTGTGGGGTTTTGCGTGGCACGGATTGGCAGTTGAGTTCTTTTGTGAGTCTGAGCACGCCAGGGATTGGCTGCCTGTCATTTCTTTGTGCTGAGCCCAGAGGCGGGAAGACTAGCCTCATAGTTCAAGATTTCATTTTTGGTACAATATTTTTCTCCTATTTCGGATTGTCTGGCACTACCCATGTTTGGCAGTTATATTTGGACTCTGATTAGGTGCCCTCGCGCTTTTCAACCGGGTCTCTAGCCCCTTCGGTTTGTTAGCTACACAATTTCCTTAATAACGTTGAAAATACAAGTCATACCGGTCCCAGTTTCGGTGATATGATAGCCTATGTGGTCAAGTACCCATATGTGGAGTTTCATATCGCCATCCGTTTCTATGCGGGGTTTCGGGTTTTTTTTGTGCTACTTCGGATTCCTCTCGCTGTATTTCTTATATTTCCCTACCCCGCGTAGCTGCTGTAATTTCCTATCATTGTATGTGCTTCATGTCATTGTGTCACCTCAGGAATTCAAATGAATCCACCAACCGTTTTTATGGCATTAAAACCCAACTTGTAATTTTTTAAACAGTGCAGTGTGTTGTGGTGAGATCCCATTGGCTCTCCCCCTTGGCTCCTGGCTGTCTAGAGAGTGACCTTTGGTCTGTGTTCCCCCCTTGACAAGCTAATCCCTCCTGGTTTCAGGGGGGATGGCCTCTTTGAATGGAGGGTTTCTGTCCGTAATGGCCCTAATCCGCATATGTATGGGCTCTCTGGGAGAGAGGTTTTCTATCACTTGGGTGGAACTTGGTTGGCTTCCCATGACACCTTACTTGTAATATTTGTGTCAAAAGCCTAGTAGGCCCCAGCCTGTCTGGCCTTACTTCACAAAAGGCTGTCAATTCCTGGTTTTCTGTGGTAGTATGTTGTAACTTATAATTAAAGTCTTTAAAGTTCTGCATTAATTCGAACTTTTAATTACAGAGTTAATTATAGTGTGTTGCTGGCCGGGATCTGGGTTTGGGGAATTTCCTGAGTCCCTGTCTTAGGTGATAGGTTGGTTTTCTATGCGTTGGTCCCTTCATTGCTATGGCGTCATATGTTACTATGGCACAATATCATTGAGGTCCGATGTTTCATTAATCACTTTTTATGGGTATGTCCTACTTAGTTGGCGTTTTCAGGAATAACTTACCATGTTATTGTGCTCATGCGTACCGAATTTGGTGACTTTCTGAGCATGTTTGTATTTTAGTGTAGTACGGCATTATGCTATGTAGTGGGATTTTGCATTCTGTGTTATATATGAGTGTAGTACATCATTCTTTTTGGTTTTCTGTGGTGATCAATTATCTATCAATTACCATGTCTAACTGGATTTCCCGCTCCACTAGTATGACTTAAAATACCAGTTTATGTTTTAAGGTAATGTAATGTAATGTGCTGGTTGTGTTCGACTACCCATTCCGCTATCCGAATTGTTTTAGATCTCTCCCTTGACTTTGGGGACATAATCCTGTGATCCCTATCTATGTTTGGCCTACCCCTTGCTATACTTTGGTGTCTCAATTACCTACCCTAACTACCTGAGCTATCCTCAGAATTCACATTACCCTATGCTGTTGACTGATGATGTGCACATTATCTGTCGTTATTTTAACTAGCCCTAGGGTGGTGCGTCTAGTGTATGGGTTCACGAGCCCCAGAGTGGTGTTTCTAAAATATACCTGTACCTACTATGCATTGACAGTCCGTCTCAGTACCACAGTTCTGCATAGACCCACGTGTCATGAGGTAAGTAACACATTTCATTCGGTGCAAGCAATTTAGTTAACTTTTGAATACATATGTACCTCTTCGTTCCATGCACCAATGTTACATGTTCACGTCATACATTTCATAGGTGGTTTCTCTATCTGATATCACACTCGTATATAATATTTTGTAACTCAAATAAAAACAAAATTTTCTGTGCCGTATATGTCACTCTATCGCCCTAGACCTATCTTACATGTCCCCCTTTCACTGCAATTTCAACTTAAGTTTGTGATTGCATTGAAGTAAGATCCACGTAGTCTGTAATTGTCATCACACCTATTCGTCTATTGCCAATACCAACGAGTACTTTCGCTCATTTTCGCTACACAGCTTACAGTTGAAGTTATATTTTTCTCTCACGTATTGTGACTGGTTTTCGTTGACTTTGGATTTGTCAACACATCGTGCCCTCTTATTCGAATTTGCCCCTGACTTCCCTACTGTGGTGGGGACGCGGGTTCTATAGATGAACACCATTTTGCCGTGTATGGGAAATATGTCTACAATTACGTTCGCAATCCCGTGGTCAGTGTCTAATGGTGTCATTTACCCTGCTACACAAAGTATACATTTTGTTCCGTTTCAGAGCTTACAATCGGTACATTTGTCACCAGTGCGTCGCGTTATCACATTTATACAATGGCAAAATTTTTGCTCGAACCTTTAACCAAATTTACACAAACATTTCCATTTCCTTCTAATTGTCCATTTACTCATTTGTAACAATATCACAATATCTTTATCAATGTGGACAAGTTGCAATCACCATGGTCACAGACTGGATAGTTGATGTGAGGACGATTTCTTTTCGCCCCCTTGCGTTTCCTTTTGGGCCTTGGGCTCCGTTTGCGCCTCCGCCCGCTGGTCCGGGGTACCTTAAAGCTTGAACTTTGGTTAATGTATCTGGTTTGGGTAATAAAATTAGAGAGTGTTAATATTTCATCATGATACCATATCCCCTTTCACTATGTACCTGTAAACAATGTTTTCATGGGTTACTTCATTCTTTCATGTCTTTACGATCCATATGTACTTTCTTATGTGTCTTGCCTGTCTGACGTTTTCGGGTCTGTTTGTTCAGGATTGATATCTCTTCGCTCTATCTCCTTAACTCTCATCTGTGGGTGACAAGCCTTTAACTGATTAATATGAGTCCACCGCTCTATATCCATCTCCCCCTTCTGTATCTTAATTTTGTACACCACTGGGGATAGTTTGGCTATGATTGGGAAAGGTCCATTCCATGACGGTAGAAATTTCTTTTCCTTAGACTTCTCTCTTTTGAAGTTAAACAAGAATACCTCTTCCCCTACCTCATACTGGGTTTTAGTAGTTTTCCTGTCGTAATAAGTTTTAGTTTGTTCTGCGCTTTTCTCCAAATGCTTTTGAGCTTGGCTGAAAGCATATTGTAGATGCTTCCGGAGCTCGGATATGTATTCATGGGTCGTTGCAGCACCTATTAGTGTCTGCTCCGTGGTATGATACAATAAGTGGGCAGGGGTCAACATGGACCTCCCTGTGGTTAACTGGAATGGGCTGTACCCTGTAGACTTGCTCGGAGTGGCTCTGATGGCCATAAGTATCAGAGGTAGTTTCACGTCCCAATCCCTGCCGTTCTCGCTAACGAACTTTTTAAGCATGCTGACTATGGTTTTGTTGTACCGTTCGACGCTCCCACTACTAGCAGGTCTATATGCGATATGAAGCTGCTGCTTCACTCCAAGGATTTCCCACGTCCTAGCCATGATATCCGCTGTAAAGTGCGAACCTTTATCGCTGCTAATGCGGTAGCAAAGCCCGTGCCTAGAGAATATCTGATTGATTAGTATTAGTGCGGCAGTGTCCGCCCTGCAATTTGATGTAGGAATACATTCTATCCATTTTGTGAACAAACAGGTTACAGTGAGCATATACTTATTACCTTTCAAGGATTTGACTACCGGTCCTATGAAATCGATTTGGATGTCTGACCAGGGGAACACCAACCCTCTCTTTTGTAGCGGCGCTCTGTGGTGAGGTGTCGTGGGTTGCATCTGGGCGCACTGTAGACAGCCCTTGCAATAGTTCTCTACATCCTGTGACATCTTGGGCCAATAAGCCACTTGATTCAGTATTTCTAGCGTTACATTGGCACCCCTATGCCCGCTGGTTATCTCGTCGTGGGCATGGCCTAACATGATCCCTCTGAAGTTGAGGGGTACTAACCATTGCAGGTTGTCTTTCTTCGATGTCCTGACTAATAAACCATCTTGTATGGAGAATTGACTTTTATACTTCATCAAGGTTTTTAATTCTTCATTTTGTTCTAATTCGCCATCCGGAATCGCATTCATTATAGGGTCGTGTATATGATTATAGAAAATCCCTATAGTCTTATCTTCCCTCTGTGCGTTCACTAGATCGATACTAGGGGTCTCATGACCCCATTGGGCTACTTGATTCTCCTCTTGCGTTTTTGCCTGTGCACGTGTAAGAACAGCGCACTTCTGTTCTGACGGAAGTTCGGGGATGTTTATGATTTCCCCCCCTTTCGCCCCTTCGTTAGCTAGGGCGTCTGCCTCATCATTATATCGTTTTTCTTCACCAGGTGTTTTCGAGTGTCCCTTTGTCTTCTTCCAGTATACGGTCAGCTCACCCTGAGTGACCATGTCGTCTATCCATTTAATTATGTGCCCATGTTTTAGTGGTTTCTTATTTGCACACATCATATTATTCGACTTCCATGCGGGTAGGTGTTCTACAAACCCGTTCCTCACATATATCGAGTCGGTTATTATCAATATCTCACGCAAATCATATCGG
>JAWWMG010000015.1:0-15027 GCA_035048385.1 Plethodon glutinosus
GAACACAGCGCAGAAGAAAGCACACGACTCGACGAGCTACCCGAGTGTCGTTTACTTCGTGGGGTGGCAGTGCCGAGCAAGACAGAAGAGGAAGCCCGGGGAACGCACGCAGCACAGCGAGGCGAGGCAGGGTTAGGCGAGACGCGAGCGCGCAGACTGAAGACCCAGCCCGGTGACAGAGTGGTTCCTGCGGTCCTGCAGATAACCCAGGTGATTATAAAAAGAAAGTATTGCCGTCTATCGGCTCAGATATCTAAACAGTATAATGTGTTATATGTATCTCAATCTCTAAACTGATGTAGGAAGTGTTATGAGTCTGATACAGAACTGAAGTAACGTCCAAGAGCGATAACGTGTTCGAAAGAGTTGGGCACAACAAAGTCAGCATCGTGTTTGAAACAAAACCTCATTTTACGAAAAGTATTGTCGTTTATTGCCATTGTGTGAGTGCGGGATTAGCCCATATACATAGGGTAAAATAAAAAGCGTGCTGGTATGATTGCGGGGAAAGATTAGTAACATTTGTATTGTAAGTAACGACGTCGCACATCTTGCGGCAACCAAAACAAGAAGATTACATTTGCATTGTGATAACTCCGAATGTACGCGGGCCGCCCCCAAGTCTTTCCCATAGTAGGTCGATAAGTCCGGGGAAGGGGCACGTTAGCACGTGCGGCGGAGCGAGAACTAGAAAGGAGAGGAAGAGACCGAATCATTTGTGATGGGGTCATTCATGTACGTACAGGAAATGTTGGATGTAAAACCGTATAACTTCTAAAACAAATGTTAGCGCGAAAAATACTTTATGTTATTCATTTAGACGGACACTTGTAGTGGGTTTCAGAGGCCAACGAACTTGGGTGATTGGTATATGTAAGACACTACGAAATCGTAATAATAATACTGAGAATAAAAATACCAAAAAGTCGCACAAGCGAGTGTCGTCTAATGGTGTGTAAGGTACTTACAATTGCGGCTCATAGACTGAGATCTCTACTAAGCTAGTCGAACTTAGATAACTGCTACATTACAAAGGTGAGAGGGCAGGTGGAGTTCCCATTGCAGCAAGGGGGGGTGTCACGTATCCCCAGCGGTACTATTGGGATATGTGAGTGTACAACCAATGACTGTATGTGATTATTTGCCTTGCCTAAGACGCACCACATCTGTACAAAACAAAGAGGGGAATATAAGGGTTTCTCAGTTCCCTTATCCAGGTACTCAGGCTACGGGCTCGGGGCGAAAGTGCTCCGCAGGTAAGCAAAAGCCCACCGTAATAGCCAGGCCAGTACTATCCCACCGAGCTGAGCCCCTGCCACCAGCCAATAGCAGTGTGGCACCAGCTGCTGCTGCTGCCTGGCTCTTCAGCACGACCCATTGCTATCCAAGGGCTTTCATCAGCCCCACTAGCCCTGCTGGGCACGCTGCCACCTGAGTGGATGGACAAGCTCCACGTGGATGCCCCAGCCTGCTGCCTCTGCCCCCATACCACCATGTAGCAGCACTACCGCCTGGAGGAACAGTGACCCTGCTGAACGGTGCAAGGCCATCCACGTGGACCTACAAGATCCACACAGCTGCTCTGCCCCACCATGCCTGCCCACAGGGCACCACAAAGCACCACTTCTGCCTGCAAGAAAATTCCTGCGCCCTCAACAGACTGGACAGAGCACAGCCCCATACCATTCCCAGCCACAGACTCCGGCCTGCACGCTCCTGGAAACAAACAAGCCTACCCAGCAATGCAGGACACATGGCAATCCACAGGCAGACACCACCTCAGTTAGTACATGCCTGCCCCAGTCCCCAGCACTGCCTGACCCCAGAACAGGTCACCAGATGCCGGAGGCCCTACCCGTTTCACTCTGCCCACCTCCCAGCATGCTGCGTTTTAACTGGAAAACACCACGTGACGCCAGAGGCTTTGCCCGTTTTCTCTCTGACTCCCTGGAGGGCACATCATTACCGCATTCTGCTACCAGGCCCCCAGCATGACGGCCAACACAAACAACATGGCACCCAACCTCCCGGTGCCACCGCTGACACCTCAACAACACAGCATACCACAGCTGCCTCTGTTCATGGTCTCCTCGGACCCCTCAACCACAGCCCACTGCTGGAGAATATGGCTGTCCATGTTTGAGAACTATGTGAACTATGAAGAAATACTGCCTCAGAAGCGAAAATTTGTCCTGCTCCTCATTCTTGGCCCCAAACTGCATCTACAAGCCCAGGCACTTGATGCCCAAGACCGCCCCTACATCGACACCATAAAAGGACTGACGGACAAGCTCTCGCAACATCGGATGAAGAAAGAGTACAGGGCCCAACTGCACACTAACAAACAACTGCCCACTGAAACTCTACAGGAGTTCTATGACCGCCTGTTGGTCCTGGCCAAACTTGGAGAATTCACAGACTCGGTGGACATAATAGGCTCCCTGCTGGAAAATGGTTGCAAATCCCTCATCGTCCAACAGACGCTGATGCCAGCCTCCAAACACCCACTGGCTCTAGAGCTAGCCACCATAGAAGAGGTCACTGACCACCGCACATCTGAACTGCACAATCAAGAATCGGAAATCGAAAAGACCACCCCCCTCGAAGTGCAGTGGGTGCCAAAACCCCAAACTGAAATGGACAACTGGGTTCTCCCCCGCACCAGACTGAGAGCACCCACGCTTCACACCCCCACACACCCCCACAGCAACAGCAATGCTGGCCAAAGACACCAGACAACTACCATGCACATGTCTCTGCACCGCCACACCACCAGCCATAGCCATGTAACACGCAGCGGGCCTGCTACAACTGTGGCGAGTGGCACCATCTGCCCTCATACTATGGTCCCACACCCAACTGCCCAGCACAAGGTCGCCAATGCTGTGTCAGCACAAAGTATAACCATTTCAAGTCAGTCTGTTTCATGGCACAGAAAAGGACCGCAGCACTCCAATGACAAAGCACCTATCAAACATAGCAACACCACAATCCGCCAGCATGGCATGGCCCACCCATCACCACACCAGAGGCCTGCACTGTCACCGCAGCTCCACCTAACCACCTGCAGGACCTCATCGAATTCTCATTCGAGCTAGACCCTCCCCTAGCAGTACCAGAAGTAGACGACATACTGGATCTTTCCCACACCCTAAAATCAACTTCGCTGTGCAATCCAGTATCCGATTGTATGAACTACGACCAAGGGTTCAACAACCAAGAACCACCCCCACTGCTGCCTGACCCCGCCTACTAAAACAAACCAACAGATGACCCCAGAACACACATTTGGGGAATGTACACTGTCAACAGCATCACCGGAGCTTGCCCCAAACACACCACCTGCAGCGTGACTATCGGAACATTCCATATCATAGCCATCATAGACACCGGCACCCAGCTCAACGTTATGCCATATGACATATTCCACACCATGCCCACGACTCCCCGGCTGATCCCACAACGAGACAAGATTTTCCAGTTTGGCACATCCACCCCCATGAAGACCCATGACATCTTCACCACAACAGTCAGCACGGCCAAGCGCTGCACCACGGCCACCTTCTACATCACGGAACGTGGTGAAGACACTCTAATGTGTCATGACACTTTGATCGACCTCGATGTCATCCGCATCCTCCACACGGTGAGTGACCCTAATACTGACACCAACACAGCACGCAGATGCGGGGACCAACCTGACCACCGGTTTCACTGCCTGCCAGCGAATGCCACTGCAGAAGCAGTGAGCAAACACATCTTGCAAGTTGCACACCACAGGGACGTCTGACTCATGCCAACGTGGCCCAAACCCACGGATGCACAGCAGGTGCCACCGCAGGACTCCCCACAGAATTCGCCACAAAGAAAGGAGTGCAACACACTGGTTGTCAGCTGGACTGCTGCACTGATGACTAGCCTACCGGGTACAGCGAGTCCCTCTGTGTCTCTGTCTCCCGTAACAAGAAGGCATACTCCGTCCACCACCCAGGTGTCGTGGTCCACGGCACTACTACACTGTTACCACTCGCTCTACTCATGGGTTGAGCCTCGTGGATACAGAGTCTTCAGAGGACGACATAGCCCCAGAGTTGCCTCGCGGTATTCCTGTCTCGCCCCAGACTTCAGAAACAACCAACACAGGCAGGCAACCACCAGAATTAGACCTACCTGCCTCTGACCAGGAAGCTGCACCCGGGCTTCCACCCGCTTCGGACCTCAACACTATGCCCCGGCCGCCTCCGTGCACACGCTCGCTCAAGGAGGTGTCAGATACGTGCCCGGAAGAACCGGTGGCTCGGCGGCTCTGCATTCACAGACGCCCGCTGCAGGCGCCCAACAGGGAAGCAGCAGCCGCGTGGTTTCTTTGTTTTCGGCATATCCTGCGGCGCAGGGCAGCCGACTTCGATCCTGGGAGCAACGCCTTGCCTGCACTCTCTCTTCCGCGTCGCTCCTGCTCCTCAGAAGCTGTGGTTTGCAGGGTCACGTGGGATCACAAAGACCATTCCGAAATGGCCGCCGGGTATTTATTACCTAATAGGCGGTCCATCTCCTAATCATCTGTTAATTGCTTGCTAATTGCCGTAATGGCTCCTCCTATATATTGGAGCCTTGTTTGTCACGTCAGTGCGTCACAACTGTCTGGATGTTGCACTTGACGCTGTCTCCTCTACCCTCCTTCCTGGCTTTTCCCACCACTGTTCCTCTGCCCTTCCTGGCTCCACTATCCCTAGTACCTGCATTATCCTGTATTTTATCCTGTTCTCTGTTTTTGAGAGTTCCTGTGGTGCTTCCCGCAAGGAAGCCTTCCTGTTCTACTGGCCATTGCCTGTCTTCCACGGAGGTTTTTTCCCTGAAGGTTTTGCCTCCACATTAATTGCTGCCCTCCTCTTGGCTACTTGAGAAACTCGTAGTGGCGGCAGAGGAGGGTCGGCCCTACCTGCATACCAAGAAATCATCTCACCATCAGCAGGTAAGGCCAGCAATCGACAGATTGCGACACCTTAAGAATAGTATGGCCGCACAACAGTTGCAAGACTTGTCGGCCGCTGTCCATATGCTAAACCAGGAAATTCAGAATATGAAGATTGAGCATACGCTGTTGAAACAAGCCTTACAGACTAAAGACAGTGCTCCCATCAGTGCCACTTTTCGCTTTGATGGAGACCCTAGGCACTTTCAGGTGTTTATGGATGCATGTCATATGCACTTTACCTTCAAACTGCTACAATACACAGGCTTACGGGCCACGCCCTCACTTGGGCCTCCGCTCTAGTATGACAGGGAAGTCCACTCCTGAATAACTATGACAACTTCGTGCAGGCGTTTACTGCGGCCTTTCAGTGAGTAAACAAGATCAACGCCACTGAAGAATCCTTGTGTGACCTACAGCAAAACATGATGGATACCTTGGCTTATGTGATGCAGTTCAAAGCCTTGGCCTACGAGGCACAGTGGGCCGAGACACACCAACAGACCCTTTTTCGACGTGGTCTCCGGGATGATCTTAAAGATGAACTAGCCCATACCACTCGCCCTGCCTCCTTTAATGCACTTGTCGAATTGGTTCTCCAAATAGACTTTCGGTTACACAAAAGATGGAAAGAGAAGAGGAAGGATAGTGGATATGCTAAACCACAGTTTGTGCGGAATCCTTATCCTTCAAAAGCGGTTGAACCACCATCAACAAACAGAGAAGAGCCTATGCAATTGGGTTCCCTCCGTGGACCTGTCACAGACCAGGAGAGGAAGAGAAGAAGAGAAAACAATCTATGTATGTATTGTGGGGAAGCCACCCACCTGGTCCGCAACTGCCCCATAGCACCACCCCGGCAGCAGCCGGGAAACTAACAGGCTCGGCGATAGAAGGGAAAGCGTTGAGCTCTCACATGTCTTTTTCCCTATCTTTGAAAGACAATTCCCGACTCCTCTTTGTCAAAGTCCGTCTGTGTTTCACCAAATTACTGGACTTGACGGTTCTGGCCTTACTTGACACAGGAGCCTCGGGGGTCTTCATGGACGAAGTCTGGGCAGTGAAGAACGCAATCCAATTGAGCGCCAAGAAAGAACCTGAAGCATTGGAGTCTGTCCATGGTTCCATTCTGAAGACGGGCCCAATTACCCATCACACAATAGTGGCTACTCTCTACATAGGGAGACACCAAGAGAAGGCTCATTTTGATGTCATCCCAGCTCCCCGTTTTCCCTTAATTTTGGGTTTACCTTGGTTCCGAGTCCATGACCCTGGGGTCCACTGGAGGATTGGTGAAATCGAGTTCAGGTCCCATTACTGCCGCCAACACTTCCCTCAACAGCAGCACCTTTGTACCTGCCAGGACAAGAGCTGGAAATGGATCCTGAGGCCTTAGTCCCTACACAGTATCACGACTATCTTGATGTGTTCCTGGAGCCGAAACAGAAACCATTGCCTCCACATTGGCCCTACGACTGCCGTATTCAGCTAAAACCAGATGCAGTTGTGCCCTTTGGTTGGATCTACCGTTTGTCTCAACCTGAGAAAGAAGTTCTCCAGACCTATTTACGTGAGAATCAAACACATGGGCTCATAGTGCCTTCCCGTTCTACCACAGGAGCTTCGCTCTTTTTTATACCAAAAAACACCCGCGCCCGTGTATCAATTATCGTGGACTAAATAAGGTTACAGTGAGGGACAGCTACCCTCTTCCACTTATTTCAGATATTTTGGATTCAGTAGCACAAGCAGTTATTTTTACTAAGATAGATCTTCGTGGTGCATACCACCTGCTCGAATCCACAAAGGAGACGAGTGGAAAACCGCGTTCCGCACTCCCTTTGGTCTCTATGACTATAGAGTAATGCCTTTCGGACTTGCCAATTCTCCCGCGATCTTTCAGAGATTCATGAACTCCATTTTTTCTGACTTACTCAATGTAAGCATCATTATGTACCTAGACGACATTCTGGTGTTCTCGTCCTCCTTGGATCTTCATTCGCAACATGTCCAAGCTGTTTTACATTGACTCAGAACCCATTCTCTCTCGGCAAAGCCGGAGAAGTGCCAGTTCCATGCAGCTGCGGTTCTGTATCTAGGCTATGTCCTTTCGGAGGAAGGGGTCAAGATGGATCCTAAAAAACTAAAGGCAGTTATGGATTGGCAGGCTCCTATGAACCTCAAAGAATTACAGTGCTTCATTGGCTTTGCCAATTATTATCGGCAGTTCATCAAGAATTTCTCTCAAATGTCTTCAAGACTTACAGAACTCACAAAGAAAGATGTGCCTTACTGTTGGACAGAAACACACGAAACCGCCTTCCAAGAACTGAAGCGTGCTTTTACATCTGCACCAGTGCTTCGACATCCTGACAACCGCAACCCTTTTATCATCGAGACCGATGCCTCTGACACCGCTTTAGGGGCAGTTCTTCTACAAAAACAAAATGATGACCTCCTCGAACATCCTATTGCTTACTTGTCTCGAACCTTTCTTCCTGTTGACAGAAACTACTAGGTACTGGAGAAGATGCAAGTGCTGAAGGAGGCCTGTACCGAGTGGCGTCATTTCATTCAGGGTAGTGAAGTGTCTACATTGGTAAGGACTGACCATCGCAACCTCAAGATGCTCCAAAATGCCTAGACTTACAACTGCCGACAAGCCCGCTCGGGTTACTTCTTCAATCAATTCACCCTGACGATCACCTACATTCCAGGAAAACAGAACACCCTGGCTGACGCCTTGTCTCGTAAAGATTGTCAGGTCAACGAAAGACCGAAACCCACACCCATCCTTCAACAACAGTTCTGCTACTCCTTAATACAACGCGTAAGGAAGGCCACTACTCTTTCTGATACAATCGCCTCTAACCTTACCGCCCGAGATGGTCTTCTGTATTTCCACACGTTGGTATTTGTTTCTACGGAACCTCTACGCCTGGAGATCTTTCGTCTATATCACGACACCCCCGTAACAGGTCATCTGGGGGTCGAAGGAACATTGGATCTCATAAACAGGCAGTTCTGGTGGCCCCATCTCAGGCAGGACGTTAAGAGATATGTCGACTCTTGTACAATCTGTGCACAAGCCAAAAATACTCATACCAAACCTGCAGGTCTTCTTCATCCCCTGCCGGTTCCGTTACCCGGGCAAGTGATAACAACTGATTTTATCACAGGACTCCCCTTGTCAGAAGGAATGACAGTCATCCTAGTGGTCATAGACAATTTCAACAAGATGGCACATTTTGTGGCATTATCGAAGGAGCCAACAGCCTTAGAAACAGCCGTCTTGTTCCTATACAACAATGCAATGCATTCTTCTACCAAACTCACACCATTCTTTGCCTTGTAAGCCAGACATCAGTCTGTGTTTCCCGAAAGTCCTTCTTCTGATGTGTACCCTTCATTGGCAGAGTGGCAACAGAAGATACAAGAAGCAAGGTCATTGACCTTTTCAAATCGAACTGCCCAGAAACAACGGATGTCTACCACTTACAACCAGAAACACTCTCCTGCTCTATAGTATCAGCCTGATGATCTAGTTTGGTTGTCGACAAAATATCTACCCAAAGGCACTCTCGGTTACAAGCTGGCACCCTGCTATTTAGGGCCTTTTCAACATCCAAGACATCGTCAATCTGGTCTCCTTTAGGTTACGCCTCCAACGGACTTGGAGGGTACACCCAGTTTTTCATGTTTACCATTTGAAACCATACGTCCCTAGTCCGTACCCGGGCCGAACGATTGACCCTCCTCCTCCGGTCATAGTGGATTCAGAAGAAGAGTACGAAGTCGAGAGAATCATTGATTCCCGTTGGCATCGCCATCGCCTACAGTATCTGGTTCATTGGCTTGGGTATCCGATATCGGAAAGGAACTGGGAGGCCGCTGAGAGCGTCCATGCACCTTGTCTCCTTCGGTCATTCCATCAATATCATCCAGACAGACCCAGGCCCTTGCAAGAGGGGCATTCTGTTACCACTCGCTCTACTCATGGGTTGAGCCTCGCGGATACAGAGTCTTTAGAGGACGACATAGCCCCAGAGCTGCCTCGCGGTATTCCTGTCTCACCCCTGACTTCAGAAACAACCAACACAGGGAGGCAACCACCAGAATTAGACCTACCTGCCTCTGACCAAGAAGCTGCGCCCGGGCTGCCGCCCGCTTCAGACCTCGACACTCTGCCCCGGCTGCCGCTGTGCACACGCTCGCTCCAGGAGGTGTTAGATACGTGCCCCGAAGAACCAGTGGCCCGGCGGCTCTGGTCTCGCACACGCCCACTGCAGGCGCACAACAGAGAAGCAGTGGCCGCATTGTTTCTTTCTTTTTGGCATATCCTGCGGCGCGGGGCAGCCGACTTCGATCCTGGGTGCAACGCCTTGCCTGCACTCTCTCTTCCGCATCACTCCTGCTCCTCTTGGAGCTGCAGTTGGCAGTATCACGTGGCATCACAAAGACCATTCCAAAAGAGCCACTGGGTATTTATTACCCCGTAGGCGGTCCATCTCCTAATCATCTGTTATTTGCTTGTTAATTGCCGTAATGGCTCCTCCCATATATTGGAGCCTTGTTTGTCACTTCAGTGCGTCGCAACTGCCTGGATGTTGCACTTGACGCTGTCTCCTCTACCTTCCTTCCTGGCTTTTCCCACCACTGTTCATCTGCCCTTCCTGGCTCCATTATCCCTAGTACCTGCATTATCCTGTACTTTCTCCTGTTCTCTGTTTTTGAGAGTTCCTGTGGTGCTTACCGCGAGGAAGTCTTCCTGTTCTAATAGCAATTGCCGGTCTTCCACTGAGGTTTTTTCCCTCAAGGTTTTTCCTCCACATTAATTGCTACCTTCCTCTCGGCTACTTGAGAAACTCATAGTGGCGGCAGAGGAGGGTCGGCCGTACCTGCATACCAAGAAATTGTCTCACCATCAGCAGGTAAGGCCAGCAATCGACATACACGACCTCCTGCCAGTAGACACAGTGTCAGCCAAACAGAACACACATATGGACCGGCTCGCCACACCCATGTGTGTTCTGTTTGGCTGACACTGTGTTCCAAGAGGTATGGCTCACCACACCGTACCTCCTGGAACACGTGGTAGTAAAACAGTCAAAGGCTCCATGATCACAGCAACGTTGGAGCGCCGCTCCATCACAAGGCCCACCTCCAACTTCACCAGAATACCACAACCACTGCCAGCTACACCCCCAGGAGGGGAGGGTGTATGCACAGACACTGCACCAGCATTGGCAACCCTGCTGCCATACAGCGCCCCTACCCTGACACCCGCAGTGGCACCAGGCAACAGGCCACGATGCCCTCCAGGGGTACAGCAACAACGGACGAAGCAGCAACTCTGGACTGTAATCCAGAACTGCTTAAGCAAAAGGAGAAGAAGAAGGAAGAAGGGGAGGGGTGTAATATCCTGCCGCAACGTGCCACACCAAATGGGCGCCTTGCGGCTGGAAGCGCCCCGCGTGGCGCAAGCTTGCAGAAAAGGGGGCGGGTGTGCCCCAGGAAATAACTGGCCCAGGTCGGGAAAGTCCAACCATTCCTACCAGCCGCAGCCTGTCTGTGCACATCCATGTGTGTTCTTTTCCTCAGCCTGCCAACATTTTGCCTACACATGTGGTGGCTACCCCCCGAGAGTCACCACACCACAGGAGTCATGGTTGAATTGGAGGGGGAACACGTGTGCAGACAGCCCTTCCCCCCATTGATTCAGGAGAGTGGACTGCATCCTCTCAGCCTAGACAGACACTACATTGGCACAACTAGACTTCAGCCTCAGGGCGATGGGGGCTACTCTGTCAAACCATGGAGAGGGGCTCATGGTAATTTGGAGGAGGAATTAATGTAGCTCCTTACGTTCATTTTGCTGACGGGCTACAGTGCAAACGTAGTGCATTAAAAGGCATTGACCATATCAGGCACACTAATTCTTTATCTTCAGTGATTGTAATAGTTACAACTCTCAGATTCAAAATGTGCTAAATGTAAGCGCCATAGATATCGAGGAGGGAGGGGGCTGATCCCCGGGGAGCCCAATATAGATGCGCCATTGCAACACTCACCAATCATACTGAAAAAGAACCTCTGTGCTGTGTTTTGAGGCTGGGGGATGCAGCCACTCCTCTGCAATCAAAGAAAAAAGGTTTGATAATGTCACTGCCTTTGTGACTGGTTACTGGTTACTGGTTATATGCTTGTATAGCGCAGAAAACCCTCGGGCGTCAGGGCGCGTAACCATATGTGCTGTTGTACAGATGTGCGTGCTTAATTAGTTAGTGTGATATTTAATCCTCCCATGCCAGCGGCAAAAGTGCAACGGGATGATCTATGACACGGGATGCATACGTGGCTATCAGAACACATACCGTAAAGAAAGCGGATGAAAGGGAGTGGGCCCAGCTCGAGCTCGACACTCTGCACAGACACTCAGCGCACCGCTCCGCGTGGCCGCTCCGACCGAAATGTCCCCTCAAGACATTTATAATCACTTGACTGCTGTTAATCAGAGCTCCGTTCAGGGGGAAGTTTCATGCAGGGTGATTCACGCCCTCTTGTACACACACAGATGCCCCTGACCCAGAATCATCTTCCACCAAATATCCACATACTGTCCTTTACGTTACCTAAATCCTGGGGACTGTTTCCCATCCACACTGGGGCTTTTCCCCTTAGTGCTTAATCTCTTCACGATAGACATATACAATCTCTTTTATTACCAAAGTCTTTTGGGTTATTTCTCAGTGATGTTATGGGCACGCTGCCCTTAATCTGGGTCAAGGCTCAATTTTCCCCTTGGGCACAGGAAGCCCCTGCCTAAGGGCGCTGTAGTCAAGAGAAAGCTTCAGGCCTGATAAAATGACATTGCAAGCATATGTCTAGGGGCAAGTGGGGACAGGTTCACAGTGTCTAGGGTTACACTGGGCTGCATTTCCCCATTTAGCACAAGAGGCACGTGCCAAAAGGTGCCCTAGCCCAGAGAGCGAGCGCCCCAGGTCTGATATAAATGAAATTGCAGTGTATTTATTAAGGGGGTGACATGGGCTGCTCAGCGCCTAGGGGTGCATAGAAGAAAAAATTATGTAAATTTGGTCTGGGCTCCGTAGAGAGAAAATGAAAGGTAAATCTGGCTCAGAATTTCAATCTGCAAGGAAGACCCAACATAGAGGCTCAATTTGGGTTGCAGAGAGTGTACCCTCTCCCTTCTCAATGTCTCCGCTTTTTCTCTTCCAGTCTACACCTCCTGACTTACATTGTACCTCAAATATCTTTGGGTTTCCAAAGTAAGTGGTAAAAAAATCATGTGTATGCTGTTGAAATGGTTGCTGTGGTTACAGTTAGAGTAGAACGCTGAAGCTGCTCAACGCTTTGCTTTTTGTGACATCACAGTTATGCAGGAAGAATGTTGATGGTTGGAATTCTGGACCCATGAAGGCATCTGGGTCTTGGCTTGGCCTGGGAGAGATGTAAACAGTTATAGTCCTTCCAAGCTGCATCTACAGCGTTGAGATCACTCACTGCTATTCCACTGTAGGGTGGGGAAGTTGGGAAGTTAGCAACGAGAGGAAGACTGGTACAGGGGCTATGAGCCGAGGGGGCACAGATGTACACTGTTTGGTCTGCAAATCCTGCCATCCTGTGTCAGAGGCCCATGTCATGTTTCAGAGGTCAATGCAAGGGATTGCAAGTGGTCTTCAAGAAGCAGAGCCCTGTTGCAGCAGACTACCCAGTGTAAACACTTACTATCCACTGACTCAGGATTAGAACCTGCAATTGCAAGAGGCAGCGCATCACCAGCTCTGAAAGTGCACCTTGCAACACCACTGGTGCCAGAATGCTTCACACTAAAAGTACTGTAGGTGTATGGTTAGAGCGGTTTGTGCATTCTCCATCTTGAAATGGCATATGCTGCCGTCCCAAAAGAGAGACAGCGAGCACACAAGCTCAAAATCAGCTCAACCACTGCAACTCAATCCAAGTGTAAAACCTGCCTAACAAACAACTGCTGTGTATTACAACTGAGTTGGCCGGGCTGAAGTTTTCTGAGGGAGCAGTGTGGCAGTTTTGCGCCTGCATTACAAAGGCTTGCCCTTTCAGGTGCCACAGCTTGGCCACTGCAACTCACCTCAGCATGAAGACTGTAGATATTCGGTGCACCATTCGCTGCACAAAGCTGTATTGAGGAGCTGGATGGTTGAGGCTGCGGCATGCGCCTGACGGAGAGCCTGAATGTTATGAGGACACAGTGGTGAGAGCCGGCAGTCTGACTCTTTTTGCCATGATCCATGGCGTGGGCCAGCAGGGAGCCCAAAGAACGCCCTTCTTTGCCAGAAGACGCAGAAAGGCAGTGGATCATGGTCAGGGGAGGGGCAAGTGATTTGGCCACTGTAGGCAAAGTAGCATTTTGGCACGCCTCCCCCCCTTAAATAAGACACGGGTCTGCCTCGGGTGAAATGGAAAAGAAAAAGTTAACAATTCATCTCTTTACCCTGTAAGTGGCATCCCATGAGGGCTGCTGAGGAGCAGGCGGCTGCCTAATTGGCCTTATGGATACTCCGGCCCTGATCAGGGCAGCAAAGAATGGCCGAAGGATGGATCATATGCCGAGTAGTGTCGTTAATGCAGACATCAGGCTAGAGAGGAAGCTTTAAGAAGGACAACACCAATTGAGAAGTTCAAACAATGCATTAGAGATAAGATGACATAAATGTAACTAAAGTCATTCAAATATTTCTATTGACACATATTTCCCAAATTCACCATGTATAATAACAAAACAACAATATGTGTGTGCCTATGGCAGCAACAATTCGTTGGGAAGTTTTAGGAAACTCTTTAAAGTGTGACAGTGTTTTTGGTAGTCATCCAACCTGCAGTGGCCAGCGCCTCTACCTAAAATTGCAATTAGGTGCTTTCTGTAAGCAAAAATATTTACTATACTATTTCTAAAGGGGGATGGTAATCACACAACTCAATTATCCGGAATTTGCACATTTTATCTACTCTGAAATGTAATCCATATAATTATAATCAATTTATTTATTCTAAATTTAAAATGCCATTTAATCACGCCAAACAATGATGTTACATTAAATTACAAAATTCATAAGGTGCTTACATTGCACCACCATGTTGCCGTATGGCTTTCGAGAGCTTCTTTGGAGTGAACGGAAAGAGATACTTGGACAAGAATTTATTGTTTAACTGATCACAAGAGATGGGTTTTGAAAGGAATTTTGCCTATTGTATCACTTGAACCTGAATTTGCCTTGCAATATTATCCAAAATATCCAGGGTCTAGTGGGAATGTGAAGCATGGCATTAGAAGCTCTGAAGACCTGACTTCATCATTAAAGGGACAGTGCAGAGGGAAAAAAGAATAACAATGTATCATCCGCCATAGGTATTGTGCAAACAATTAGTCATACCACAAAATGGACGCAGCCAGGGAAGAAAACCTAGCACTGAAAAGCAGTATAATTAAACATCTTTAAAAGTAAAAACAATGGAATTGCATTCAGGACACTAACAACACTTAAAAGAAAAACTAAACGTGGTGGACTGAACTGTCCGTTTAAAGTACACAAAAGTAATCTTTGGACAAGGCATTTTATTATACGCGCCATTTCATCAATGTTAGCATATCATGTGAAACAGAACATATGCAACTCAAATGTTCATTACAAAATGTTCCAAAAGTAGGCTTTCTGTCACTTATGTGCAGTGAGTGATACAATTTAATCAATAATAATTCTAAACACAAAATTCTCAATTTGTGTTACAAGAATCAAACAGAAAATGGTGTGCGTGTATAAGAAGTACCTAAAGGTAAATAAGCCACAATTCTGACTCATGAAATTTTCTGCTAAAGTTCCATTACAGTAAACCTTTCTATTAATCTATAGATTAAATTGAAAAAACCTTCGGTTAAAAACCAACGTTAAGGTATAACACAATGAAACCCATGAAATTATTTTGCTACCAAAAATGAAAGAACAAAAAAAATGGAGCAATAGGGGGGCCAAAACCCTAAGTTAAAGGGGCCCCCC
>JAWWMG010000016.1:0-14965 GCA_035048385.1 Plethodon glutinosus
TGAAACTAAGAAGCACTTTGAGAAAATGAGTTAATGTGATATAATTATCTGCGTTCCAAGCATGTCAAATGTTTTATTTTTTCAGTGTTTTTTTTCTATAATATGTTGGTTGAAATTTGTTTTATCATGTAATGAAGAAGTTTATTTTAACCATGGTTTTATGTGCTATCTAGCATGAATAAACTTAATTTGATTGATTGATTGAGTATGCTCCATTAGCATTTCCCTTTATGCCACAGTGCGAAATTATGCCCCTAGGGCATAACCGCAATTGGAGCAGTGAGTATGCTCCTTTTTCTCTCAATTGGCATTTCACTTTACCACAGTGCGGATTATACATCAAATCATTGGTACCAGGGTCTGCAATCATTCATTATGTCACAATCCATTTATACTACATTTGCCGTACAATTGTACGTCGATTCCTTAGTATCACACAGTGTACATTAGTTCATTGGTGCCTCATTAGTGCCTCACAAGTCCCGTTGACCAAAAATATACAATCAGGGTATCAGAAATATACAGTTAGTTATGATTACTCTCAATATCACAAGACATTTGTAGAATGTAAAAAATTATCTTTATTATGGCAACATTGCCTAGCAAAAATAGAAAGTCACACTGTTAAAAATTCAATTAAACTTTTAGTCATAGTACTGAAATTTTACATGGGATGCTTTCAAAATCAGAATACGTCATCACTGAAACAGTATTGTGATATGACGATGCCACATCTGTACTCAACCCACGCAAAGAACGAGAACAAAATTCTCGTTGCGTGGTGGGGGAGTCGCACAATCTAACCCCAACAGATTATGGATGAAACATTTATAACGTCGACAATTGTTTCGGCTCTTATATTTTTTCACAGAGCCTGCTTCAGGACCAAAGTTCTTTACACAAGAACTTTATTTATGCTATACAATAATTTAGCATCCAGTTATACTCCAGACTAGACATATCATGAATATACATTAATTACAACAAAGAGAGACAAACAGAGAAAAACATCAAAAAGACATAGTTAAAAATCTTTAAAAACTGCAAAGAGATGACAAAGTCCATATGTAACAGAGCAAGCATTAATAATGTGAGTGCCCCTAGCCAATATTGGTGATGGAAAACATGCGACACTTCACCCATTTATTTACATAGCCTTATGTCTCCAGTGACCATATTCCTCACCAAACAGAAGTTCACTAAACATCTTATAAACCTCACCAGACAGAAGTTCACTAAACATCTTGTAAACGGCCATAACGGCATGATTAAATCCTCCAAGATACCAATGTCTAACTTAGGGAGGTAAAAATTATCTTTGGCAACAGTTTATGGCAAGAAGGGTTACAAATAAACCATAAGAAACATGCAGATAGCAGCCGTTTACAATACTAAGGGTGCCCATTCTTATGACCACATAAGATACACCCGGTGGTATGTAGCGTAGTGTGCTTACTCACGTGTCGTATTGAATTCGACCAGAGTCGAGCAAAACTATGCTCGTCTCGAAACGCTGAAAACACGAACAGTGCACGTTAGCGCCAAATAGTAAATGAACTATATCGTCCAGTTATATTTAAGAGTGCGTGATTATTAATAACCAAATTAGCCCGCAGTACCTTTAAGCAAAACGACAGAGTCGCAGTAGTCGACTTCTCATAGGCAAAGAAGATACCGCCTCACGGCGGTCCCTACAATTAAGAGGAAACATAAACAATGCCAAGAGAATTGTCAGCTGAACACGGACACTACAAAGTTACGCTACGAGCGATTAATTTGCCAGCGAGACCGATGGCGCATTTGTTTCAACTCACCTCCACTCCTGCGGCAAGTGTCCAATCTGAATTAAGCCAAAAAAGGTAGACATACACCCCACAGCCGTTTAAATACTAAGAGGTAGGGCAGCGACTCACTGGTAAAACGGGACGCCACCATTTTGAAACAGTCAAATCAATGATGGTTTTCAATACATCTAGTATATGTCAATTATACAATCCTATCGAATCGTTGCCAATCTCGCAATGGACATCCAAGAGAAATAAGCCTACGCATAGCAACATCTTAAGTCTTAAAAGGACAAATTACGTACTTTTAGCGAAAACGGAGCACCGCCATTTTGGAACAGTCCTACGTACACTAGTTCTCTAAGTATATCAAGCCAGCAGAGCACCCGATCAGAAAACGGACTTACTATGACAGGCAGGGGACGCTGCCGTATTAGAACAGTTAAGCATATGTTACTTCTCATTACATGTCTAGTCTAACAACCATAATAAATAGCAACCATAGTACTTATTACTGCAATCACTTTTCAGCTGTTTACTAAACAGATCAAACATATTAATATGCCGAGTAAACCCGGTCCAATTATGCACATTATCGCTATTTCAGTAAACAACTCCAAACCAGTCTAACACTTCAACTCATATGGGCGTTATATAAAAATAAGTATTATGCCGTATTGCTGATATTAATACACGAGCAAGTCTGTGAATTATCAATACCTAAATGTATGTAAGCGCTATCTCGAAAAAAAGACAAAAAGCATGCAACGAGGGGCTTGGGCATACACAAATTACATCACCAATATGGCCTAACAGAGGAATTTCAGGCAATAGATATGGTATAAGTTCACATAGAGTAACAGTATTCTAGTTCTTCTTCCTTAAATCGAATGCAAGTGCATTCCATTCCACGCACTCATTAAGACCTGTGAACACAGTGTTCAAAGTGTAGATCCACCACTGCTCTCTGTACCTTAATTTGCTTGCGAGATCACCTCCTCTAGTGCCTAATGTCACTTTTTCGAGAACCAACCATTTGATGTCGTCTGGGCCATGCCCCTTTGTGATAAAGTGCTCGGTCAACGGTGCGCCCTTTGTCTTACATCGCACTGCAGATCTGTGTTTAATTATGCGTGTTTTCACCTCTACTGATGTTTTTCCAATATATAATAACTGGCATGGGCAGATAATCGCGTATATCACCGATGTTGTGTTACAGTTTGTATGGGACTTTAACTTCCATGTTTTGCCCCCCCAAACAAATGTATCCACATTTAGGGCAAAAGGGCAGACAGAGCAGTCCATCCCGCATTTATGGTGTCCGTTTACCAGACTGCCGCGTGTTTCCCTTTCTGGTTCTCTATAGGTGTTAGATAGCAGATCTTTTAGATTTTTCTGTTTTTTATAAGCAAATCTTGGTCGTGGTAAAATCTGTTCTCTGGTGTCTAGGATATGCCAATTCCGTAAAATACTGCGTCTCAATCTGGCACTATACCCATTATAGGTGGTGACGCAAGTGATCTGCTCGGGATCATCAGCCTTCACCTGTGGAGTTAGAAGCCATTCCCTGTGATTAAAGCGAGCTCTTTTTCTAGCTCGTCTCACAAGATGCTTCGGGTAACCACGCTTAAGAAGTTTACTAGTTAGTATTTCAGCTTGTACATCAAAGTCTTGAAGTTTGTAACAGTTCCGCCTCAGCCTGATAAACTGGCCAAAGGGTAAGTTTTCCTTCTGAGATTTAGGGTGGTTACTGGAAAAGTGTAGGAGAGTGTTCCTATCTGTTGGCTTCCTATGGAGTGATGTAAATAACTTCCCCTCTGCATGTTGAATGGTTAGGTCTAAGAAATTTATTTTCTGTTTGTCATATTCCACAGTGAATTTCAGATTCTGATCGCAGGTATTCAGCCAGTCAAAAAACTTGTTAAGTTCACACACACTGCCACTCCAGATGAAAAAGACGTCGTCGATATAACGACCCCAAGACCTAATCTTATTTCGAAAAGGGTTAAGGTCAGAGTACACGAACATTTCCTCAAAGTTAGAGACATATAAATTTGCCACACTTGGAGCAAATGTGGCGCCCATTGAAGTTCCTTTTCTCTGAAGGAAGAATTCAGTTTTGAACAGGAAAAAATTCCTCTTCAATGCTAGTGCCGCACACTCCAAGATAAATTCGGTAGGGCACTTATGCGGGCGAGGTCTCAAATTCAGTACATGCTCTAGGACCAATAGTGCCCCATCGTGAGGAATGTTCGTGTACAGTGACACCACATCTGCTGTCACTAAAAGATCTGTGTCGACATTAAAGGGCAGGCCTTCTACCTTCTTTATCATCTCTGTAGTGTCCTTAATAAAGGAGGTCATCTCCTCTACAAATGGGCGTAAATAGATGTCAACAAACTTTGAAAGAGGTTCTAAGGCAGAGGCAATACCGGCAATGATAGGGCGACCAGGAGGTTTGTTACTATCTTTATGGACCTTCGGGAGCACATATATTGCAGGTTTAATCGGGTGTTTGTTAACCAAAAAATCAGCTTCATCAGGACATATCCACTCATTCTCTTTCCCAAGATTCACCAATGACTTAATCTCCTCCATCAACTCACGGGTGGGGTCGTGGTTTAAAGGGAGATAAAAGTCAAGGTTTTGTAATTGAGAACAGATCTCTTGTTCATAGTTGTTGGTATCCCACACAACAATCCCCCCTCCCTTATCGGCCTTTTTAATTGTAATGGATCGATCTTCCTGTAATGACTTCAGAGCACAATTCTCCTGTAAAGTCAAGTTATATGGGATGAAACTATGATTACGTTCTATCATTTCCAGATCACGTAAAACATGATTCTCAAAGGTGACTATTTCAGGGCCAAGAAGGAGGGGCGGTGGGATGAATTTAGAGCTAGGTTTCAGACCTGTGTCGTTGTGTGGTGCGACATATGGCCTATCGTGAAAGAATTTCTTGAGTCTGATATTCCTAAAGAAGTTTTGAAGCTCGATTCTAGTCAAAAAACCATCTGGTCTATGATAAGGGACGAATGATAGACCTTTACTTAACAGGTCCATCTCAGATTGAGTCAAGGTTCTATTAGAGATGTTAAAAATAGCAATTTCATCTGTAGAGATTTCATTCAAAGGTCTTAAAGGTGTAGCCGGGAAGAAATTATTCAGATCAGGGGGCATCATTTCCTCGAGTTGTATCTCTGGTACCTCCCGCGTTTCCATTTCCCCCTCTTGTTGTTCTTGTCTAAAAAACGCCGATTTCCGTTACCACCTTCCTGACCAGATTCGTCATCTGAACTATTCTGGTTCGAGTTGTCACTAAATGTTACCCTTCTAGAGCGTTTTTTAGAATTACTTCTCTCAGAGGAGTTAGGGGTGGACTGCCAATTCCGATTCCAGCTCTGGTCTTTACCACCATTATTTGATTGATTCTGGTAGAACGTGTCTTTCAAGTTCTCTTTGGAGAACTGGTGGATATCTTTTTTCAATTTTTCTACCTTTTGAGCTGTTATGTTCGATTTAAAATCAGCAATCAGTTTATCCAAAGATTCAAGCTTCACTTTTGCATCCTGTATTAACTGATTAGCCTGAAATTTCTCGGATGCCGCTATGATTTCTGCTTCTTCTTTGGAGAGAAGAAAGATAGAGGTCTCTATGATAAGGGCCATCCAGTCACTGGAACATTTGTTACCGATGTAACTCCACCCTTCAAGAAAAGGTTTGTAATCTATGTATACTCTAGAGATATTTCGAACCACTAGCCCATCAGGAATTACATTGTTGCGTAAATACTTGGCCATAAACACACCATGCAGTTCTGTGCGAACCTTATGTTTTCTCAACCTAGTGATCTGATCAAGTTCAGATTGATTAGTCAATAGATCTGTGGTGTCATTGCCCAAAATTGAGGACTCTCCTAAAAGTATATTAATTTGGTCAGCAGTATACGTTTTAAGTGTCAATTTCTCCATCATACAATAATCAACAGGTATATTTCTTGCAGTAATTTAAAAGATAATGGACCCTCCAACCAAACGGTTGAGCTTCAAGTACACTTAGTAAGGTCGTGTAGCACACCTCAATACCACACAGCTACTGTATACACCAAAAATATGCATTCGTGGTATCTGAAATCTCATACATAGTTACAATTAACTCTCATCACAAGACTCTTATAGGAATATAAAAATAGTCTTTAATATGGCAACATTGCCTACGAACAATAGAAAATTTTTAAAACTCATATGAACATTAGTCTTGGTGCTATAGTTTAATTGGGATGCTTTCCAAGTTGAAATACGCCAACACCAAACCAAGTCATGTGATAGGGCGTCACCACATCTGTACTCTACCCACGCAAGAAACGAGCAAGAAAATTCTCGTTGCGTGGTGGGGGAGTCGCACAATCTACCCCCCACAGATTATGGAAGGGACCATAGAAACGTCGACAATTGTTTCGGCTCCTTTCTTATTTACAGAGCCTGCTTCAGGACACCAGTTCTTTACACAAGAACTACATTCATGCTATACAGTTCAGTTAGCATCCGATAATCAAAAACAGACTAATCATGTAGAAAACATATTCACAAAAGAGAGACAAACAAGAGAAAAAATCATAATAAACAGTTAAAAAACTCATAAAAACTGCAAGGAAGTAAACAATATTGTCAATATTGCAAATTTGTTAGTAAGGTAAAAATACCTACAGCTGGTATTGGTGATGGAGAAAACAAGGCACCGCTCCCAACAGGTGACAGAAATCTCACCCAGTTAAAATGCCGCACATAGCATGCCGATACCACATAGTCAGTGCAGAAAAAACACCTATAAGTAACATCAAATATGGCAACAGGAAAAGGTTCCCAATACCTAGGTCGAACCTCACATACACTAATGCTCCATTTAGTACTCAAGGGTTACCGTCTGAGTCCCCAGGGCAGGCATGTTCCTTATTCAGTGAAAAAGGAAGCAAGTTCCCAAAGCCGCATGCAATGATATCCAACAGTGCTTTATAGAGTAGTAAAGGACGAGGAACCAACTCACGTGTCGTTGGGGCATTAAAAATAAGGTCGAGCGATCAAATGCTCAGACTCTGCAACAAGTGATATAATTCGCGTCAACCCAACATGTTTAAATGCAATTCAGAGATTTTAAACAATAGTGCACATCAAAATCTGTAAGTTGGCTACAGCGCCTGTAATACCTTGTGAAAAGTCGCCGAGTCGCCAAAGTCGACTTCAAACAAACAGGCGAAAGCACCACCTCACGGCGGCACCTAAAGTTAAAAAAGGGAAAGACAAAAACGCCAAGAAATACTTTTAGCGTTGTGCGCGAAGTAAAAGACACGCAGTATCCGGACAGAATAACTTCTCCATTCGGCAACAACTCACCTCCTCTCCTGCAATGAGGGTCTCATCAAAAAGGTACCAAAGAAGTGAGCATGCGCGTGTGAACTAATTAAATACTCCAGGCAAGGTCACGTCATCAGTCCCGCTACGGGACGACGCCATGTTGAAACAGTCAATACCGTATACCAACTCATTGTAAGTACGAATAAGTCATGCCATAGAGTGTCACATAAATGAGCATGCGCGCATAGACTGAAAAACGTAAACAGGTGAAACACTCCAACGGAGAGAACACCATCCATCTCAGAAAATGCACCATAATTTCGAGCTGGTAGAACGCCATCGATCTCAATGCAATGCACCGCTATTTTAAAAAATAATTTGAAGTGCAATCTCAATATAAGTATAACCTCATATTTTACGATGTCAACAGCCACCACCGTGTAACCAAAAAATGGTTGCCACATTTTACACCCTTCAGATATACATCAATCCAGTATACACAGACTAACATCTGGAGCCGGCCCACCGGCCTAGACCGAGCACTACTCACTACAAACTGGAAGAATAGTTCAGAATAACGATATTATATAATATTGAGATAACAACTTTTAGAAATAAAACCTCCCAAATAATGGTGTATATTTAGCCAAAAATCCAGTTCAGGATATCTATAGTGACACCGAGTAATCAAACGTCATATCAGGTGTTAACCTAACAGTACATGTTATATAGGACACACATCAACTAATCCTACCTAACAGGTCAACCACTACAATCCGTTAAGATTTTACATTCTAACAACCAATCAGGCCACAATTTCCATTGATTAAATAACAGGAAAGGGATCCCAAATAGGGAACTGTACAGGAAAAGGCCGAGAGTAAACTCCATCACCAATATAGCCTATTGGCAAAATACAGTTTGGAGAAACAGTATTATCATGGTCAGAGCAATTTAACAGCATCAGTTCTTTCTCCTAAGGTCGAACGCAAGTGCATTCCATTCCACGCATTCATTGAGGCCTGTAGTTACTGTATTCAAAGTGTAAATCCACCATTGCTCTCTATACCGTAGTTTGCTTGCTAAGTCACCTCCTCTGGTCCCCAGAGTTACCTTTTCAAGAACTAACCATTTCAAATCATCGGGGCCATGCCCTTTAGCACTGAAATGCTCTGTCAGCGGTGCACCCTTTGTTTTGCATCTCACCGCGGATCTGTGTTTTATAATACGGGTTTTCACCTCCACAGAGGTTTTTCCGATGTATAATAGCTGGCAAGGACACACAATTGCATAAACCACTGAAGCTGTATTACAGTTTGTATGTGATCTTAAATTCCACGATTTACCTCCCCAAACAAATATATCTGTGTTTAAAACGAAGGGGCATACGGAACAATCCATTCCACATCTATGATGTCCATTTACCAAACCACCACGTATTTCTTTCTCCGGTTCTCTGTAAGTATTGGATAACAGATCTTTCAGATTTTTTTGTTTTTTGTAAGCAAATCTAGGTCGAGGCAGAGTTTGGTCTTTGGTGTCTAAAATATGCCAGTTCCTCAGTATGCTGCGTCTCAATCTCGCACTAAACCCATTAAATGTAGTGACACAGGTGATCTGCTCAGGTTGATCTTCCTTTATTTGTGGGGTTAGGAGCCACTCCCTATGATTAAAACGGGCTCTTTTCCTAGCACGTCTTACAAGATGTTTCGGGTACCCCCGCTTGAGGAGTTTGTCAGTCAAAATATCTGCTTGGATGTCAAAGTCTTCCAGTTTATAGCAATTCCGTCTAAGCCTGATAAACTGACCAAAGGGTAAATTCTCTTTCTGTGATTTAGGATGATTACTAGAGAAGTGTAAAAGCGTGTTCCTATCTGTAGGCTTTCTGTGAAGTGATGTAAACAATTTCCCTTCAGTGTGTTGGATAGTCAAATCCAGGAAGTTAATCTTCAAATTATCATGTTCTACAGTGAATTTCAGATTTAGATCACAAGTATTTAACCACTCAAAAAACTCATTGAGCTCGATGACATTACCACACCAGATAAAAAATACGTCGTCTATATAACGACTCCAGGATCTGATCTTGTCTCGAAACGGATTCGCGTCAGAGTACACAAACATTTCCTCAAAATTAGAAACATATAGATTAGCCACACTTGGGGCAAAGGTAGCGCCCATAGAAGTACCTTTTCTCTGAAGAAAGAACTCGGTTTTAAAAAGAAAGTAGTTCCTTTTCAAGGCTAGTGCCGCGCACTCCAAGATAAATTCAGTAGGGCACTTGTGTGGACGAGGTCTTAAATTTAATATATGTTCCAAAACCAACAGAGCCCCATCATGAGGAATGTTTGTGTACAAGGACACGACGTCTGCTGTAACCAGTAGATCTGTGTCAGTATTAAAGGGCAATTCTTCCACCTTTTTTATCATTTCCGTGGTGTCTTTAATGTAGGAGGTCATCTCCTCAACAAAAGGGCGTAGGTAACTGTCAACGAACTTCGAGAGTGGTTCTAAGGCAGAGGCAATACCAGCAATTATTGGGCGACCAGGTGGTCTATTAATGTCTTTATGAACCTTTGGGAGCACGTATATTGCAGGTTTAATCGGATGTTTATTTACCAGAAACTCAGCTTCATCAGAGCATATCCACTCATTCTCCTTCCCTAAGTTCACCAAAGATTTAATCTCTTCCATCAATTCTCGAGTTGGATCATAATGTAATGGGAGATAAAAATCAAGGTTCTCTAATTGGGAATAGATCTCTTGTTCATAGTTGTTAGTGTCCCACACAACTATCCCCCCTCCCTTGTCAACTTTTTTAATCGTGATCGATCGATCTGCTTGTAAGGATTTGAGAGCACAGTTCTCCTGTATAGTCAAATTATAAGGGATAAAGCTGTGGTTCCGTTCTATACTCTCTAAGTATAGGATGGAGAATGAGTGGATATGTTCTGATGAAGCTGAATTTTTGGTAAATAAACATCCGATTAAACCAGCAATATACGTGCTCCCAAAGGTTCATAAAGACATCAATAGACCACCTGGCCGCCCCATAATTGCCGGTATTGCTTCCGCTCTAGAACCACTCTCTAAGTTCGTTGATAGTTACCTACGACCCTTTGTAGAGGAGATGACCTCCTACATTAAAGATACCACGGAAATGATAAAAAAGGTGGAAGAGTTGCCTTTCAATAGCGACACAGATCTATTGGTTACAGCAGACGTTGTGTCCTTGTACACAAACATTCCTCATGATGGGGCTTTGTTGGTTTTGGAACATGTATTAAATTTAAGACCTCGTCCACACAAGTGCCCTACTGAATTTATTCTGGAGTGCGCGGCACTAGCCCTGAAAAGGAACTATTTTCTTTTTAAAACTGAGTTCTTTCTTCAGAGAAAAGGTACTTCTATGGGCGCTACCTTTGCCCCAAGTGTGGCAAATCTATATGTCTCTAATTTTGAGGAAATGTTTGTGTACTCTGACGTGAATCCGTTTCGAGAGAAGATTAGGTCTTGGAGTCGTTATATTGACGATGTATTCTTTATCTGGTGTGGTAATGTCATCGAACTCAATGAGTTTTTTGAGTGGTTGAATACTTGTGATTTAAATTTGAAATTCACTGTAGAATATGACAATTTGAAGATTAATTTCCTGGACTTGACAATTCAACACACTGAAGGGAAACTATTTACATCACTTCATAGAAAGCCAACAGACAGGAACACGCTCCTACATTTTTCTAGTAACCACCCCAAATCACAGAAAGAAAATCTACCTTTTGGCCAGTTCATTAGGCTTAGACGGAATTGTTATCAGCTTGAAGATTTCGATACTCAAGCAGAGATTTTGACTAACAAACTCCTTAAACGGGGGTACCCAAAACATCTTGTGAGACGTGCTAGGAAGAGAGCCCGTTTTAACCATAGAGAATGGCTTTTAACCCCTCAAGTAAAGGATGATGAGCCCGAACAGATCACCTGTGTCACTACATTTAATGGGTACAGTGCGAGATTGAAACGGAGTATATTGAGGAATTGGCACATTCTAGATACTAGAGATCAAACGCTGCCCAGACCGAGATTTGCTTACAAAAAACAAAAAAACTTGAAAGACCTGCTATGCAATACTTTTAGAGAACCAGACAAAGAAATACGTGGTGGCCTGGTAAATGGACACCATAAATGTGGAATGAATTGTTCGGTTTGCCCCTTTGCTTTAAATACTGATACTTTTGTTTGGGGTGGTAAGGACTGGAAGTTAAGATCCTATACAAATTGCAATACAACTTCAGTGATTTATGCTATCATCTGCCCCTGCCAATTATTATATATTGGAAAAACATCTGTGGAGGTTAAAACCCGTATTATAAAACACAGATCTGCGGTGCGATGTAAAACAAAGGGTGCACCTTTGACTGAGCATTTCAACACAAAAGGACATGGCCCTGATGATCTGAAGTGGCTGGTTCTTGAAAAGGTATCATTGGGTACCAGAGGTGGAGATCTCGCAAGCAAATTACGATATAGAGAGCAGTGGTGGATTTTCACTCTAAACACAGTGACTGATGGCCTTAACGAATGCGTTGAATGGAATGCGTTGGCATTCGATTTAAGGAGAAAGAACTAATGTTATATCTGTGCCGTTTCTCGAGAAAAACTGTTGTTGTTGTGTCCATAACAAAGTGGTTGTAATGGTGATGGATTTAACTCCTGGTCGCGTCTTATATCATCCTATAGCCCATCTATGGGGCTGATTGGCTGAGATCTGGATCTGAGTATAAGTCATTGTTGGACCCTGACTGCGCTGTATAATAGTTTTATAAATAGTTGCTATAGTAGATATGCGGTTTAGTTAAGATTGGGATATGTGCACTATGACATAATGATACTATACACGTTTTAGATGCAATCTGTGTTGAGCTGCATGCCTAAATACGAGAGATTTGTATTTTGAAATTGTTCCCTCCCTATCAAAAAATATATGGTCACTTGATTTACATATTGGGGGTACATCGCCGAACCACAACCAAGAGTCATTGAACTTATGTCCGTATATGTTCAGTAATAGAAATACTGTTAATATCATCGTTTGTTATACACTTTGACGTGTAATTCGCTTTTATAGTTTCTATACTGTGACGCATATCAGACTTGTGGAAAACGGTTTAACCTGAATACACTTACCTCACATTGCCTGCTAACAGCTATAAGTATGAATAAGTATGATTTATAGTGCGAACTAGTGTAGTATTGACCGTTCCAAAATGGCGACTCCTGGTGTCCACCTTGATTACGCGATCTAGTTCGTGGTATTTAACCAGTCTCTGCGCGCATGCTTGATCGTTTGTTATATACTTTGACGTGTAATTCGCGTTTGTAGTTTCTAGACTGTGACGCATATCAGACTTGTAGAAAATGGTTAAACCTGAATACACTTACCTCACGTTGCCTGCTAACAGCTATAAGTATGAATAAGTATGATTTATAGTGTGAACTAGTGTAGTATTGACCGTTTCAAAATGGCGACTCCTGGGTTCCACCTTGATTACGCGATCTATTTCATGGTATTTAACCAGTCCTTGCGCGCATGCTTGATCCGTTTGGCCCCTTCCTTGGTGAAAACAGCATTGCAAGATAGGAGGTGAGTTGCTAATGTATGGAGGATTTACTTTCCTAAACGCGACCTGTGTTGTATTTTAGACGTAGCGCTAATAGATCTTCATGGCGCTTTTTTGTCTCTTTTTACGCTAGGCGCCACCGTGAGGTGGTACTTCCGCTTGCCTGTCCGAAGTCGACTGCGGCGACTCGGCTAGTTACTTCAAGGTATTGTAGGCGTGTATGTTGGCTATAAAGTTTGTCACTGCCTAAGACTTTTGAATTACATCAATTGCCTGGTGTTAACACTCAACGTACTATCTGTTATTGCAGGGTCCGAGCATTTTGTTGCCCGACCTAGCTTCAATGTATAAACAACACGTGAGTCCTTGGTTTAATAACCTGGATATTTTATATCATTGCTGGGGCTTTCTAAAGGGCGACTGTAGTGGGCTCTGTGTGCACTGGGCATTCTGGTTTATGCGCTTTAATCAGTAACTTTTCAACACACTGGTTGGCACTTTTTTGCTTTGAATTTGATTTCACTTAGATCACTTGAGATTGGTATTTTTGACCTTGTTTCATATTATTACTTGAAGTCATTCATGTGACTGTCTATCGATCTACTGAGTCAGTTTCTTTAGTGCAATGTCATTTACACTTCTAACTGGATGACGAATTCTGTCACTTGGGTGTTCTTGCCCTGTTACTTTTTGGACGCGGCTTTGTGTTTTCTCCATCACCAGTACTGGCTGTGGGTAGTTATATCTCCACTGCTGATTCGGTTATACATGTACTAATCCTTATTTCTTTGCAGTTTTTAAGAGTTTTTAATTTTGCTGTTTGATTTTTTCTCTCTTGTTTGTTTCTCTCTTTATGTGAATAATATATATGTCTGGTGTTTATAGTCTGAAAAAGACTACTGGATGCTAATTGAACTGCTTAGCATAAATATAGTTCTTGTGTAAAGAACTTCTGTCCTGAAGCAGGCTCTGTTAACAAAATTAGGAGCCGAAACAATTGTCGACGTTTTATGTTTTTGTCCATAATCTGTAGGGGGTAGATTGTGCGACTCCCCCACCGCGCAACGAGAATTGTATTCTCGTTTCCAGCGTGGGCAGAGTACAGATGTGGTGACGTCATATCACTTTACTGCTTTGGTGATGGCGTATTTCAATTTGGAAAGCATCCTTTGCTAACCGAGTATTATGACAAATGTATATTCTGAATTTTTAAACTTTCCATTTTTGTAAGGCAATGTTGCCATAATAAAGACTATTTTTATATTTCTATAAAAATCTTGTGAAGAGAGTAATTGAAACTCAATGTAAATTTCTGATACCCTGATTGTATTTTTCTGGTTTACCTTGGTGTGGCATCACTGAGCTTTTTGTATAGATATTTTGGTACCTGCATCCCTCAACTTAGTGAGAACATGCCTGATCTCCAACGGGTGTTTTTCGAGGTTCTCACTCTTGATAAGGACATCGACATAGGTCAGTGTGCCTCTTTCAAGGGCATCCAGCATTGCCTTCATCAGAAAAATGTTAAATTAATTCCCGCTGTTTATATAACCAAATGGAGCTAGAGCCTAACAATAGGTCTTGTTTTTAGATACAAAACTAAGCTTATATTGGTCCTCTGGTTACCGGTAAAAGCCAGTAACCGGAGGTTAGATCCACAGAGGAAAAGCTATTCGAACCTTGAATCTGTGCCAGCCCTTGGTCCATATATGGGGCAAGGGCCATCTTGACCTATGCACCCTCTGGTTCAATTTTCTGAGGTCTGCACATAATCTCCATTGGCCAGAAGGCTTAAGAATTCCTAAGCTTGGAGTGGTAAATTTGCTGTGAACTGGGCATATTATCTTCCTACCTTCCAAATTATTAATGATTTCTGATAAGGCTTCCAAAGATGCCAATGGAAGTCTATATTGTCTTTGAAATATTGGAGGTAAGCTTGGATCTGTAGGAATTCTGAATGCATTGAGATCAGCTAACCCACAATCAAAAGAATCTTTAGAAAATATGTCCTAAAATTCCATCATCACCTGTCTAAATTTTTCCTTCTCTTTATTCATTACGCATCCATCTGCCATTGCTATTTGCTCTTCAACTAACTCTGTAAACCCAGGCAATATTTCTGGAGTAGAAATCTCATATTGTTCCTCCAATACCATTGGGAGATCACGTTCAACTACATTAACCCCCTTGGATTCATTGTCAGACAGATTTA
>JAWWMG010000017.1:0-11292 GCA_035048385.1 Plethodon glutinosus
ACCATTTTCTCAGCTGTTCAGAAATGTAGGAGTCGCGTGAATTGCCCTTTTTTATCCCACCTTTCTAAGCCAAAATCCGAAGGCATGTGCATTGCATGCACTATTGAAGAAATGGCCCACCTGTTAGAAAAACATTGAAATCTCATTAAATCTCATTGAAAATACCAGAGAATTTGTTTTTGAATATCCGTTCTGGAAAGATGAGAAAATGGCGATTTCAAAATTGCAAACCAATCGTTGATCCCATGCACAGGACAAAAACCACAGCAATTTGTTTATCAGCTTTTTTTTTGCATTTTCTGAAAAAACACAATTTTCGCACATTTTTGTAAATTGCAGCTACCACCCATGTGCGATTGACAAATGTTTGGTGTCTTTAGATTGCCCATTCTGTTAGATGAAAAGGAGCCAAAAATGGCTGTGATTGGCCAAGCCAGTCAAAAGTTACAGGCCTCTAACTGGGCGCACCACCAAACAGCCAAAAAAAGGCTCAGCACTTGGGAGTCGAAAGGCCTCGTCATCAAAGGGGTTAATTGTATAGAAACGTAATTGATTAACTGTATGACTACATTTTATGAAATGAGCTGCTACAGTAGATTTTAAATTCCCACAATATATATGTCTTTCTTACAGGCTTGGATACAAATTTTACGTGTAGAACCAGAACAGGATGAAATACAATATTTCTGCACTTTGAGGGCAGAGAGAACAAACTAGAATATACCAGCACAGTGGATAACAGCGTAGTGATTTAAGCCAAAGGGATACCAGTTCCAAGTCCGACCGTGTCGCCTCAAAAAGTATGCGGTATATAAATTTTGAAAATTGGTTCTCTCCAATATACGGGCACCTGTAGTCCTCCCACAGCGCCCTGGATGTCTCAGGACTGTGGCAACATGCAGGTTGCGTCCCAGGCCACAGCACGTGCTGCCCATGACAAAGGCCAGCCCTGCGTGCCACTCACAGGGCTGTTCGACCCTTGAAATGTCTAGATGTAATTTTTGCATGTGCCCCACCAGCCCAACTGGATGTCACCTCTGAATTAACAGCGGCCACTGTGTGTTACGTTGCCACTCACCACCGCGCCCCTCGGGGGAGGGGTGCGGTCCGTGATCGGCTGGAGGAGTGTGGCTCCGGGCCCCTTTCACTCGGGGCACATCCTCCCCCTCCCCCTCCCCGCCCTGGAAGGGGGTCCTCAGGGGTGCTGTCATCCACCCCTCTGTGGTTCAGGGAGGCGCTACACCCACGGCCGCACGGAAGCGCCTGGGGCGGCCGGTCAGGAGCGGCACCGTAATGTCACGGTGTGCGCGCTCTGGAACGGCGCGCCGGGACGCGACGCTTTCGGGAGCGGCTCCGCAGTCTGTGTCGCTCTCCCGTTCAGGAACGGTGCCCCCATAGCGTGGCCGTTCGGGAGCGGCGCCCCAACAGTGCTGCTCAGCCTGTCCACAGCCTAAGCCCCGCCCCTTGCCAGGCAGGATTCCTCCTGCCTGTGCAGACATCCAGGAAGTGCTGGGAACTCCCAGTTCGCAGGATGCACTCTGGGTGGGGCAGGGAGGAGTCTCTGAGCCAGAAGTCAGTGTTTGCTTAAAAGCCTTGAGGAAACACTGCTTTGGCGTCTCAGCAGTCTGTTAGCCTGCCAGATTTCCATCCTGAAAGTCCACCAGGGTGGCCTCCTGTTCCTGCTTTGTGTTGTCCCGCTTGTCTGTCTTGTGTTTGTGTATCTTCAGAAGCTAACGGTCAGCCCTAGGTCAAAGGACTGCTCTCTGAAGAGACAGGTAAGTGGGGTGTTTGGGGGAAACAGGCTAGTCCTGTAGGAGAGGGCAGGGGGAGGTTTTACTAACGCTAGTCTCCCTCTTTTGTCTTCCCTCTCCTAGGAAACACTATCCTGTCCCCCGAGAGATTCTCGCTACGTCGCCGGGCAATTAGCCTCCCCCTCCTCACTGTTTCGTCCAGGGGGTGCGGCTTTAGCTCGGAGGGGTGTTACATCGACGCTGGCAAGCCTGAGCTGTAACATTGTGCACACACACAGGAACTGTAAATTGTAAATGTCAGAACTAGTATAGGGCAACTTATACCAATGAAGGCATCTTGGCGCTGATAACAATGCTATGACATCATTACCCCAGAGTGCTATTGTGGTCCTCAATTTATTTACCTTGGAAGGTTGAAGGGTTGAGTCGAACCTGCTGAGATTAGAATCCCCAACGAAGCGGGGCTGTGCACAGATGACAAGACGAGTGCTCTACTCGTGGTGCTATCTGACCGGCTGTATAGAATTCTGTAATAGAATAAGTTTCGATTTCAGCCCACATGATAGGTATTCAAAGGGGCAAAATAAAGTCCTTCCATTCTTACTCTGGATACTTATGTATGTTTCTGTTGCATTTTCAGATATTGTGTAATAGTACACATTTACTACCAAATGAACAAAAGGTTTTTATGTGTCTGCACGCTTGTGGTCTGCATAACTCCCATTGTAACCAATCTGAGTTGCACAGATGAAAAAGTAAGGCTGACCCATTGAAGAATCTTTATATGTGAGTATAGGCCCTGTCTCTAATAAATATTATACGAAGCTAGTCAGGACGTTCATACACAACTACAATTATGGGTATAAATTTCCTATGTGTACACTGTTTACATTTGAGGATGTGCACTTAGTTGATGAACAGAACATTTTTGCGTGCTTCACCAGTTCCAAAAATGACGTATATATGTAAATGATCTACATTGCTGCATGTGACGCCTACACAGGTTCATGTGTAGTTGCAGGTTCAATAGATGTAGATAAGTTCCTCCCTCCAAAGTGGACACCTGTGTGCTCACCACCGGTGGTGGACTTGATATAGAAAAATAGGCAAAATCATAGAGTGGCCTGTGCTTATCCAGACCAGGCCTGTGTAAGCCCTAGGCAAATAGTCCCTAGATTCCTTACCCTCAAAATGTTATAGTTCATTACTTTCTGCCAGTGCAAAAGAAATAGTGATACTGTGGGAAGGCACTCTGTTCTTCCCACAGCCTCACAAACTGTAGGTCCGGTTGAACAAACAAAATGCATGTGTGTCATAAATTATATGTACAGTATTTTATAACAATTTAGATGCTGTTTCTATTTTGGCAAAGTACAAAACATTATTTATTATTATACAGGTCCTACTGAAAAGATGACTACGGAATCAAAAGTAGTATGTGAGCTTGTTGACAGCCTTCTGTCACAGCCTGTTCTGTTGGAGGCTATAAGCAAAAATCTTGATATACCAAGGAATCTACCAGCAAATACTAATTACACTGATGCCTTTGCTAGTGCTAGAAATGACTGCAGTGGGAATGTTTCTAGATCTAATTGTAACACAAGATTTCAAAACCAAGCACAGGAAGTGGATGATGAAGTGCGGCATATTTTTTCCAGAGGAAGGTCTTCAGTCCAATCAGAACGTAGTAATTCTTCGACACACAATGATCAACATCTACCAAGACGTGACGTGAATAGCATGATGCATTCTCCAATGTATCATTTCACCCGCAATTTTGGAAGGCAAAACTCTCAAAGGATGCAACAACCAAAATACAGTAAAAGGTTAGATGACAAGTTTTATACCTCAGTTCAACAATTTATTTTTTAAGATTGTAAATTTTAATCGTATTATGTATTACAAGTTGGTATCTAAACCACAGCTCAATTATTTGTGTGAAATGTGCAATTTTACTGAATCATTTTAATGACATTTAATTTGGTTGAATTGGTATTTTTATCTCTTACCAGTTCATCCTGTCTCATTGAATAGTTAATGTAACCTCTACAATTAAATATTGGTAGCTGATATTTTTTGGGAGTACAATGTTAAGAAAATAGTTGCTGTCTGTATAATCTGTTAATTTTACCAAATTGATTCTGCCAGAATGTTGATCTATAAAAATGTACTTTGTCTTTGGCTATAGAACCTGAAAATATATTTTTAGTTTAGTAATTGATATCCCATTGTCATTTAATATTAATTGATTTTAGATTTAAACCAGTGTCTTGATGCCATCAGGGCTCTGTATAAGAATTTGAAGAGGACATTTATTTAACTAGGGAGTAAATGCAATTTCAAGAGAGTAAAAACATACCATCTGCTTCACAATGGTAGAGGTGGTATATGATCGAATGTTCTAACCTCCTAGAATTAGACAGTGCCTTATAATGGCAGCATATTATTCCTATTGATATAGCCAAAAGGATCCCAAACACCATATCTCTACCAGGAGGCATGCCCAATTTTTTTTTTTTTTTTATCTGGTAAAAGCTTAATTTTAAACATGGTATTGCAGAGTTTTTTCACACCAATTTTAAAATCCCTATAGATTACACTGTGTCTATTCTAACCATTCCACTCTGTACACAAATCAGGTATTCGTATTGACTGCTGCCAATAGCTTAATGGCAATGAGGAGAGGGCCAAGACACATGGTTCTCACCCTTTAAAATGAAGTTTTTCAGGTTACTGCGCAATGCCAGTATGCAAAACTAGTATGCTGCTGCTCAGTGGGAAAATACAACAGAAGAGCTGCACTGATAGAACATGCAAGTGTTTCTAATTAATACTTGCAGGCCAAGAGCATTACTTTTGAAAAGGTAAACAAAAAAATAATGCATACAGATTATTGAGTTAGCCATTTTGCACCAAAATTTAACAATTTAAATGATTGTACTAGAAGTTATCCAATTTTATTCTGTAAGACTACATTACGGGTACCAGTGATCATTTGAGTTTGGTTTTCTACTTTCCAAAGATTTGTGGATTTTAATTTCCAAAGTGCAAGACTATGTTAGAAAAGTACTCTAAACTGTCTATTTTATTTTGCTTTCTTTATTATCAACCCTCCATTTTTTTTTCTCTGCTAAAACACTTTCATCGAACCATTGTCATGAATGATAGAGCTGTAAAAACCACATAGAAAACCACAAAGTTCTGTAAGCTGTTAAGCTGCTTAACCTAACTTCAAATCTCAAAATATTGGGCTCTTACATTGAACTGGTAGTTGAAAGGGAAAGCTGCAGCACAGACATGATCCTTCTTGAGTCCATGAAACAAGAACTACAGGTAGGTAACTAAGTATTTATTGTAGATTAAGAAGTCCAACCAACTCAGGCAGTTGGAGAGACAAACTGCCCAACTTGGAACCAAAAAAGAAAGGAACCCCCAAGACTTCTATAACCAAGAGAGAAAAGAAAGGAGAGAGAAGGAAGACAAAGAAGAGCAATAGGGAAGGATGAAGGAAACAAAGCAGAAACCCAACACATCTCTTCCCTTTATACACACATAAGAGAACGATGTACCCTTCCAGAACAAAACATATCCCTTCCCTTCACATCCACAGAAATCACGAACAAAGTCCCTAAGACAACTTGGCTTTGCAACCATTCTCCCAGCATGTGATACGGCAGAAGAGCTACTAGGGACATCTGTAGAAGCATCCAGACAGCCGGAGTGAGGAACGACTTGCTGTAGTGTTTCTGATTGAGAGTGGGATTGTTCAACCTCATTGGTGTCTGATGGGGAAGATACTGACTCAACCTCCCGGTTAGCAGACTCCACAGTTTCCCCCTGTGCTCCCAGGTCACACATCCCCTCAAACTCAACCCCAGAATCAGACAAAACAGCTTTGGGTACCCGTACCAGAGAGTTCTTGTTCCAACAAGCCCCCCTCTATCCAAACACAGCTGTGCATAACATTTACTACATGTTTAGGGTTGGAGAAATGGGAGAGGCCATTACCCTACAACTAGATCACCCACCTCAAAGGACAACTCTAGTCTTGTGGAGAGCATCAAAGTGGTTTACATAGTTCTCCGTATAGTCCTCTCTCTTCCTTTCCAAGCCTTCTGGAAGCAGCCTATTGGCCAAGCCACCAACCTTGCCAACCCAGGAAGGACAAAGTTTAGAAACTTCCCCCTACGCAACCTGAAGGGCGAAATCCCTGTGACTGCATTCAGACAAGTGCAGTATGACCAAAGTAGCGCCTTGACCTCCTCCCACACCCCACCAGAGGTCAAAGTTTATTTACAGGGCCTCCTTTATTACCCTGTTGAACCTCTCCATCATACCATTCATCTGAGGATGATGAGATGACAGGCGATGCTCCGCACTCCAGCTCTGTAGGAAAGTTTTCATTTCCATTGAGGTGAACTGGACACCATTGTCTGACACGATGCAAGAAAGTTCCCATCCCTAACAAAAAGAGCTTCTAAAAAAAAATCCTAGTGTCTACCTTCCTAACCATAGACACCTCAGGCCATTTAGGCCATTTAGAAAACATATCGATCAAAACCAAACCAAATCAAGGCCCACCCGGAAGAGTGTTTATCGGACCCACTATACCTAGTCCCCAACCAGGCCCATGGTTCTTTTGAGAAGTTCATCAGCCGCAACGGTTGCACCAAACATGACTTGTTCTTGTTTGCAACTGCAACATCCTTCTCAAAACCAGTTGAGTGCCCTCAACTTCAGCTTATTGGCACAAATTCCTGGATGTCCCTCATGTGCAATACCCAGAACAACAACCCTCAAATCCACTGGAACCACCAGTCTATCTACTTTAAACAAGACATCATCCATCACATACAAGATTTCCTGCACCTTCCTCAAGATCTGCAAGCCAGACTCTAACTTTTTCTCTGCAGGCCAGTAACCAGTCAGATATCAAATAGCATGCTGCAAAATCACAACTCCCCTCAAACTCCGTAACCAACAATCCCAAGACCGCGCAGTGCCCATCCCTAATCTGGGTTATACCCGAAGACTCTGTGCCTGTCCCTAACCAGGGCTACACCCGAAAGTCCGGTGCCCGGTCCCCACACCTCCTGAGGCTGCACCCGATTAGATGCTGAAACTGTGCAGTTCACCAACTTCAAATAGCTCATGACAGCTGTCAGTTAATAGTATGGCTTGACTGACCTTAGGCGCTGGAGTAAGAAGTGAACTTGGGCAGGCTGGTGGATGGGCAGTAGACCACACGCGTGGATTCAGGTATAGTTGGTTGGCACTTGTCGCCAATCTTGAGTCCAGGAAACAAAGACAACAGGCAACAGGTAGGTAAATTACAAGTATTTATTGTAGATTAAGCAGTCCAACCAACTCGGGCAGCTAGAGCGACAAACTGCCAAACTTGGAACCAAACAAGAGAACCCCCCCAAGACTTCTAGAACCAAGAGAGAAAAGAAAGGAGAGAGAAGAACAACAATGAGAAGAGAAATGGGAAAGGACGAAAGAAACAAAGAAAGCAGAAATCCAACAATTCTCTTCAGCTGATATGTCATTGCTAATTTCAGGCACTATGAGTATCCCTCCTCCATTTTGGTGTGACTGGCCCATGAAAGACTAAACTCAAGACTGGCTACCTGAACTGCCTATTCATTCATTCATTCATTCATTCAAATATTTATATGGCGCTAACCGTTTAATACTTCGTAGCGCAAAACAGATAAAAAACAAAGTAATTAAAAAGAAACAAAAAGCCAAAGTACCAAGTTAAAAACGCAAGACCAAAGAATCGTCAGAAGCAAGCCGAGGTAGTCATAACAGTAGTGAAATCAGTCCAAGATTATTCAGCCCTTATCTAAAAAGAAGGCTTTAGCTTTAGATTTGAATATTTTCCAACTCTCAATATTACGAATGTATACTGGAAGAGTAGACCAGATGTGGGGTACAACAATGGCTAATCTACGCCCTCCCATGGTTTTCCTTTGAAATCTGGGAACCGCAAAGGTCCTTGAGGGCAGAGCACGGAGCGGGCGAATAGAAGTGTTAAGAGGGAGCCATGTGGAAATAAATTGAGGGCCAAACAAGTGGAGCGATTTCCAGGCCCATCCAACGAGCTTAAGATTCAGTAAATCTGGGATGGTGAGCCACTTAAGTTTGAGCCTGAATTCTGATATATGGTCACGACGCTTAAGTCCATAAATGAGGCGGATGGCCCTGTTCTGGAGAAGCTGTAATCGATTGAGTTGCCCTTTGGTGGCCCCTGCAAAGCAGGAAAGGCCATAGATGATTCGTGAAATCACAATCCCTTGGATCAAGATTGCCCTATCGGTAGGTATTAAGTATTTGGCAAAGCGAGATATACGCCAAAGGTGGTAGTGGCAGTTTCTTGTGAGGAGGCTAAGCTGTGATGAGTTATCCATGTTGGCGCATAAGCGCCAACCAAGATCCCTGGCCTCAGACACAGGAGTGGGGCACTCGCCCCAGCAAGAGGGCCAGATCTCTTCAATTAAGCCAGAGCAGCCAAGTTGTTTTTGGTGGATAATCTCCGTTTTGTCTTCGTTAAGCAGCAGCTCATTTTTCAGGAGCCATTGCTGAACGGCTATCAGGAGAGAGGGAATGATATCTTTCCTAATGTGGGAGCAAGAACAATTGATGGCAATTTGGAGATCGTCGGCATACATTTGGAAGGGTGTATTAGCGGTGTCTAGTAAATCAGCCAATGGTCTTAGATATATATTAAAAAGCAAGGGACTAAGCGAAGAGCCCTGCGGGACTCCTTGGAGAACCTTAGCTTTGTCAGCACGATTACCCAGAAAGAGAACTTCCTGTGATCTGTGGGATAGGAAAGAAGTAAGCCATTTGAGAATTGTACCCTGAAATTTGGCGACAGATTGGAGGCGGTCTAGCAGTATGTCATAATTGACAGTATCAAATGCCGCACTAAGATCTAAAAGAACCACCGCAGGGCAAGAGCCCCTATCTTTAAGGGACAGAGCCCATTCTCTAATAAAGAGAATGGCCTCTTCTGTTCCTCTATTAGGTCGAAAGCCGATTTGATAATCATGGAAGAACTGTCTGGCTTCTAGATGGGAGCTTAAGATGCAGGTAACAACTTTCTCTATAAGTCTTGCCCAAAATGAGAGAAGAGAAATTGGGCGATATGAACAGGGCTCATTGATATTACCATCTGCCTTTTTGAGGATGGGTTTAACCACTGCAAGTTTCCATGGATCTGGGACTACTCCTGAAGCTAGGCTAGAGTTGATGAGCAACGTCCAGTCTAGTATCATATGTGGGGCTAATGCTTTCATGATCTCGGTTGGAAGCACGTCATTCGGGGATGTAGAATTACGAATTTGAAGGATAAAGGAGAGGATTTCCGCCTCTGAGAACCATGGAAAAGAGGAAAGATCAGTCTCAACACTGTGATTTTGCGATGCAGACGTAAGTCTGTCAATATTTTGAAAGCAGGTTGAGTCAGGTAAAGAATTCACTGTCTTGTTCTCCAAGGAATTTGTGTCCACTGATGTAAATGGTTTTTGAGGCAGAACTAGTGTGGGACAATTAGTATCAGTAATAGACATACGAATACTATCAGTGGGCAATCCCTCCAATTGTTTATGAATAGCAGAGACGGCTTTTTCGGTTTTTGAAGAAAAAAATGATTGAATGTGCTCAGCTGTAAGAGAGGAAATCCCTTGATCCTTATTTTGTTTGGGAGCAAAGTTGTCATAGAGCTGATACAATTTTTTAGTATCATTTTTGGATCCAGTTATTTCACGATGGAAATAGTCTGAGCGAGTTCGTATGATAGCCGCTTTGTACGCATGATTGTGTATTTGGCATTTCAACAAATCATGGGAGGAGTTGGATGTGCGCCACTTCCTTTCTAAAACCCGACCTTTTCTTTTTAAATCCGCTAATTCTTCCGAAAACCATGACTGCTTGGCATGGAGTGATGTCTTTTTAGTGACCCACTTCTCAGGATGCAAAAAATCTACTGTTGCCTGTAGATCATGATCAATTCTGGAAAACAGTATATTAGGATCATTAGAAACAGGAGGAGGGGGATAAGAATATTTAAATATCTGCCAGACCTCTAGGAAATCTTGGATATCAAAATTTTTAAAAGATCGTGTTAGTATTTTAGAGTTGGTAACTTGTGGGATTGGAGAAGAATCGAAGTCATTCCACAATGGAATGTATGCAGAGAGAAAAAAATGATCGGTCCAAGACACAGGGTAAAGCTGATCGTTAATGATATCAAGATTGAATGTGACTATAAGGTCAAGCGCATTTCCCAACTTGTGTGTTTGAACGGGAATTCCTATATTAAAATTACGGTCCAGTAATAAAGTACGGAACTGTGAAGCTTCCTTATTTTCAGAACAAGATAAATGAAAGTTAAAATCCCCCATAAAAAGGGCTCGATCGGAAATTGCAAGGAGGGACTCGGAAAAAGACGTAAACTCCTCTAAGAATGATTGTACGTGGGAACCCGGAGGGCGATAGATGCATGCTGTAGTAACTCTTTTTTGCGGGGGACCTATTGTTATAACAATGGACTCGAAAGTGATGTTAGTTATGTCGAGAGACAGTAGTTTAGGTGATAGGTCTACATGGCAAGCTAATGCCACTCCCCCTCCAAATCCTGTTAATCTGGGATTGGAGAATAGAGTATAATTCTCAGGTACCAGGTCCATTTGATCCTGGCTGGACTCGGGGGGGAGCCATGTCTCGGTAAAGGCAAACAAGGATGCCTTTTCCTGAAGCATGAGATCAAAAATGTGGTCGTCGTTTTTGTGCCAAGATCTAACGTTTAGTAGGCCAATTTTATTATGTTCAATAGGTATGGATACATCTGAGTCCACAGTTATACCTGAGGGCGATGATGTTGTCTCTTGTCCCTCCTGGTCCCAACTGGCCCTAACTGGCAAGACTTCCTTAGCCTGCTTCCTTTGCCTGCGCCACGCCCGCGCCGCCGCCTCGCGGCTCAGAACCCTACTGGAATTTATACCTGCAGATTCTAACCCTACCCCACCATCAACCCTCCCATTGGCTAACCCTAATGGGCCCGGTAACCCTAGGTTCCGCCCTGCCAAAACTGATAATAGGTTCCCTGAGTGAAGGGGTGTGTCCATAGTGCACGGCGCTCCAGCGCCGGCGTTTCCTGCGATGGGGGGAGGCAGTGGCCCCTGGGGCAGCCCCACAGAAGCCGGCTTGGCAGATGTTGTGGCCTTGGGTCTGGCCCCCCCCTTGGTGGTAACTGCCGCTTGACGGCGTGTGAGGGGGGGGTGCACAGACCCCTGACAGTCGCCTTGCTTTTGTTGTTAGTGGTGGCCAGCATGGCTGTCTCTGCTGCTGTGGGCGCCCTGAGCCCTCCCTTGTCAAGAATCACCCCAGAGTGAAAGGAGGAATCGCCAGGAGTGAAGGCAGGTACAGAGACTGAAATGCTGTTTGCAGCGTCACTGAGGGGTGTGTCCATAGTGCACGGCGCTCCAGCGCCGGCGTTTCCTGCGATGGGGGGAGGCAGTGGCCCCTGGGGCAG
>JAWWMG010000018.1:0-14618 GCA_035048385.1 Plethodon glutinosus
CACGGAAAATAGAAAAAAAAGAAAGTATAGGCCGTTTTTAATGCTCTTTAAGAAACGCCTTTACATTTTGGATTTTAATTGTGACGATGGGTCCCGTACTGAATATACTATGCCAAATTTTCATTGGTTAATCACGAAGGCAGGCACAAATGAGGGAAGGGAGCCTGAGAAGGTACTCACGTTAATGCTTCTGAATAATTATAATGAGCAGAGACTCCCAGAAACCTCTGGGTTCCATCCATCACAGAAGCAGGGTCAGTTCTCAGCTGCTGTCCATCGATAATTAGCAGCTGCAAGGAGAGAAAAGATGGGAAAGGGAAGATAATGAAACACTGTACATCAGTCTGACAATGTATTAACCAGGTAATCATTAACGCTTTACACTGAATAACATTTACTAATTGTCGCCTCCCTCTGCGGTGTCCAGAATGATGTAGTGTAGATAAATATTGAATGGTCTAATGCTGCTATTGCAGTGTTCTGGCAGGAAACATTGTGGCTGCACATTTCCGGGTGTACAGTACAGCATTTGCTTGAACCTTTGTCCACACAGGAATCCTAATCTTGGTATCTTTTACAAATGACACATATTCTCATTTTAGCAATGTGGTGCTCATAATACCCGCTCCCCCGCCAAGCTGATTGGCATAAGAGCGGCTGCTATGGGCAAAGTAAGCCCGCTGTCAGAGGCCACGCGCCCCGAGCTCTCAGCTCAGGGCGTGCGGCCCCAAACAACTGACTTGTATTCGTGGTCTGTAGCTTCAGTACTGGGGGGCATTATCTATGGATTAAAGAATAACAGAGAAGGGGAAGAGCTCAGAAAAACTCCATATGGAACTATGGGGATTTTTGAGAAGGATGGCATCACTACTTTGGTTGGTCCTCTAGGATTGATGCTATCCACATCAGGTATGATACGCAATAGCCCAGATCCTTCAGCCTTCTCAGCAGTACTATGTGGTCTACTGTATTCAATGCTGCTGACAGAGCGAAGAACCAGAGTGGCTGACTTTCTCAGATCTGTCACATAGCAGAGGTTGTCCCTGGCTGTGCAGTCTCTGTACCCATGCTTGAACATACCTGAACAGGCTATGATAAGAACTGAAAAAACCATAGACAGTTACATAACATTATTTCTTTAAAAATACCTATAACAAAAAATCCCTAAATGTAGTATGGAAAAAGTTCAAGTTTCACAATTACATGCAATTACTCACACATCATTGGAAAATAGTAAGCAGCATTTTCCAATAAAATGCTCACAATACCTCTCTAGTGACGGCATCATCCTACCCACAAGGTACCAGTAAATGAAATCTTGTGACAGTTCATATTTTTCACCAAGTGACTTCACTCCACGGAGGCAGCCTGCTACACTTAGAATAGTGCTGTGTTTCTGGATTGTTGCTTGAAGCATTTCAAGTGAAGTAGCATGCTCAATCTATGGAAAGAATTTAGAAAATAATGTTGTGATCATGTTCTCAAATGAGAAATGGGTCCAATGAGGTTAAAATATAGTTATCAGTTACAATATAAATATAACTTATTACTTATGTAAATAACTTCTTCAGGTCAATTACGTAATATGTATTTTAAGTATGTTGAACCAGTACCATTTGATCCTAGTGATACCGATTAGATTCCTGTGGATTTGTTATGGGGAGACTTAGAAATCACTAGGTTAGTAGTAGAAAAATGCAATGCTGGGATTTTTATGAGGCAGTCTTGTAAGATTCTTAGAGGCATCTGTGAGTGTTCCTACGGGAAACTAATTAGATACACTGGTCCGGATTAAAATTCTATAGGATTCTAACAATTGGCATCCAAATAAACTATGAGATTTTAAATTTCTAGAAGGAAACCCATAAAAAACAAATGGGTTGATTTAATACAGGAAACTGGTTTGAAAGCGGAATACAGATCATCAGCAATCAGAAACACGATTAAAGTAACAGTAAAAAAACAGCCAGAAACTAAAATAAAAGTGAAATAACTCAAAAGTCTATACTGAAACATGACACCATGAACTGGACTAGCAATACATAAGAACCATACCCATGACTTGTTTTGATGAAAAATCAGTGTCCTGACCAACATGCATATAAACTAATTTGTCCTATAAGATTTTAGGAAAGCCAAAAAGCATTTTTGGGTAAGCGAAAAATTCAAAATAATAATACAATATTGCCATACGAATTTCAAAATCAATTTCATCCCCCCAGGCCCCTCCGCTCAGTTGATGGTCACACACTCCTCACTCCCCGCTTCAACACAAAACGAGCCAGCGGCTCTTCCTTCAGAGTCATCGCGACCACCCTCTGGAACACTCTCCCAGCATCACTAAGGACCAAGACCTCTTACTGGGATTTCTGACGCTGCCTCAAATTCCTCCTCTTCCAGTGAGCGCTACTCTTCCAGTGAGCTCTACGCTTCCTGGCAGCACCAAGAGCCGCAACGAAAGGAAGTCTCCAACCCTCCTGGCTGCCCAAGAAACCGCCCCAATTGAATTGTATAAATCTCTCAAGGAACTGCTACAGCCAGACTCTCATGGACCATAACTATCTGTAACCACTAATTCAATCACCTTCTTAAGGTCTAGCACCATTGTAACAAACAGCACACAGATGCCTTTGGGTTAGCACGCTTTGCAAGCAAATAAAATAAATAAATAAATAATTTCCAAACAATTGGAAAATATTTTGCAATTGTGCAAAATTAGAGTAAAATAGGCAGCCAAATTGTACTGTAAAGAGCCATTTTAAATGTAAGAGGTGATTTAATTTAGAGCGTTTTGTACTTATTCAGACTAGATAAGAAACAATATAAAACAGGTGTAGTTAAAACAACAAATAGTTTTTACAAATTTAAGGAGGGAAGATTAAAATAAAAAGTGGCTATTTCTTGATATGTAGTAGAGGTAAAACTTCGGCATGTATTTTGATACCTCTGTAATCATTCTCGAAGATATATGCCCTCCTACTGTCAGATACCACTCGTACTCTTGTTGGTGAATTCACCCATAAGAAACAAGTTGACAGCAAGCATGTTGGTGATGTCAACTGAAATGCAGTCTATTTGAACTGTATTACAGTGCTCTTGGACACAATACAAAATTTGGTGCCATACCTACCAAGTAGTAAAATGTTACATCTCTTCTATACAATGGGCTCAGACTTGTTGAGGAACATGGTGGTAGCTTCCAAACATTGTGTTGGTGAACTTCTAACTCTACCCACTACCCACCAACTTCTCAAAGCATTGTATCCAGTTTAGGGAAATTGACAATCTCAAATTAGGATCTTAACCAGCCATGTGAACAGGACACGTCAAGTAATAATAAATGGTAGAACAATTGTAGGTGAAGTAGTACATACTATTATATAAGACATTATGCACTGGAAATTGTATTGTTTTTAAAAAAATCCACAAACATCCAAATCAGGAGACATTCCGAAAATTAATGAGTTTGCAAGTAGATAATTAATATTTGATGGCAAAAATGAGTCAGAAAAAATTGATTGAGGTTTTAGTTTTCTGATATTCTGAAATTACAAATTTTGTGCATAGAAAGCACATAACTATGTGATATAAACATATGTATATTAGACTTGTACATTCATAACACCTGCAGTAAAAACAGCAATAGAAAGCCAAACTTATACAGTACAAATAACAAATGGAAACCTTTTAAAAAAAGACTCTGACCCAACATTCACTTGAGTACTACATGAATAATTACAGTTGCTCACAATGTTTTCTAAATGCAAATGTTCAGTATTATGGTCTCACTGTACCTCACGTAACATGTCTTGTGTCTCAGGATCTGGCACATCTTCCAAACATGGATGCAGAGCTTTTTTTTCAGAAATTAGGCAACTATACAAAAGTGGAGAGAAAAATCTTGGAGCAGGTCCTCCATGTACAAGCGACATTGCCATTGCTTGTCCAGCAAGATAGTAATCATTATTACGGATACCTTTAATAAGAAAAAAAATTCAACACTTTTATTAATACCAACAAATGATTCATTGAAGTTATTTCAATCATTAAATGCATATCAATATTGTCTTTGAACACCAAAGTCATTCACATTTTTACATAACATGCACCCCCATTGAATTCTCAAACTCAGACATTGTACCAATAAAATTCTCAGAAATTTATTCTTAGCAAACTGTTATAGATGATCTGGTCACAAATATGCTCTTGTATGATCTACTTACATTTTAAATGATAATGTGGAAGTTACTTAAACAACAATAATGATGATTTGAAATCAGTAATCAATCTGCCTAGGAAGTAGAACCAGAACGATAGTATGAAAAACAGCAATAGTTGCCACTATCTCATGAAGACTTTGTCTATACTGTAGTAAAAGGTTCTTACAAAAGTAAAGCCAATAAAGGGCAGCTTAGACATTGACAAATTCTCAATTATAAGTAGTGCTGAGGAATACAGAACAGAGAACAGGATAAAAGTGCTTTCAATTGTACATCTAAAAACAATTGTAAATACTGAATTAAAACATACTACGCAGGGTTCGTTTATATTATCACATACTAAGACATCACTTTAATATCATGCAAAAGCTCCACGATTGCTTTAGACCTTAAGCACTTTGGCAACCACCACATGAAGATTTGCTAATACGGTATAAAGAAAGACCTAACTATATTAATACCTTGCAACTTTAGATGTTTTTAATCCAATGCCCTCAGTATGCGAGACAACCAGTAAAGGAATAGACATAACAAGCTGAATATCATATTTTTCAAGCTCTAAACTTGATAACTCCCAAGCCAAGTATAAGTTATAATTTCATTTACCCGATGAAACCTTTACAATATACAAACCCTTGACAGTACCACATAAGATAGTAGGAGCATGCTGTGGTGAAGCCGAGCAGTGCTTAGAGCCGAAAAGATACTGCCTATTTTATGTCAGTGGTAGAACCCATAGCTGATAGGATCTCCAACGATTGGTCAATAACACTGTTGATTCACTGCAAACCACAACAATGTTGGCCTTTAACTTTCTACTTTTAAGTATGTCAGCACTAAAGATTTTGCAGATTGCTGTTCATGGAGGTCAGTACAATATGCTCACTAGCTCTAAAGCATTAAGAGACAACTATGTTTAAAGCTAATTAATTCAGTATATACCTTTGACTTTTAATAATGTTCTTAATAAAAGAAATGCAAAAAAATACCATGTGCATCACAACTGAGTGTCTTCTTGTTTTCATGGCCTTCAAAGAGTTTGCAATTCTGTAAATGACGCATTAGCAAACGTAGGAATTCCCGTGTTGGACCACCATAATCCACAGCTCCTTCGGATTTACCAGCAGTATCAGTGAACAGAACAGATAAACGGTTGTTAGCTTTAAAAGTTTTACGAAGGAAGCCACGACGTGCTCCATCCCAAATGTCTCGCCTGTTGATGTTGAATTTGGATATCTTTTCACAGTCAATTTGTAAAGCCAGATTTGATAGAAGATCTTTCAAAGTGATATCATTGCTTTCACTGAAATGCATAAAAACAATTTTGAGACTATGTTTATTCAAAATCTGAAAAATATGTAGAATTTGGAAAAAACAAGCATACCTTTCATGTCCATCAATTTCTTCAGTGATATTTACAGTTGAATTATCAAGGTCATCCTCATCTGGAATGTGTCCATAATCAAGTAGCTCAGTGTATTGTCTACAAAATGTAAGGATACTGGTAGTTTTACATGAAGCAAGATCTTACATTTCTGAGTGCAACAGATAAGTGCCACGAGTCACTATTTAATTCGAAAATCAAGCAAGCATTCAGCAAAGAATCTGTATTGCTTTATACATAATCACAATTTTTGTATCTTGGTATGATACGTAGACAACTAACATTATGTCCATGTTGGAGTGGTCTTCCAAATATCACACCACAACAAGCATATTTATCAACCCTAGGCATGTCAAAAGATTTTGATGGGCACCACAATCACTTTCAAATAAAAGCATGAAAGAAAACAAGGCTGCAGGTGAGTTTGTCTACTCAGAGGCAACTTTAGAACTTTACTCCTCCCTACTTTGCCTTCCTCTTAATTTTTTGTCTGTTTTGCATCCATGATGAGGAGAATCAGTAAGGAGAAATGGTGAGAAAGCACAGAGCTGAAGGGACCAGGTGGGTGGTAAAAACATTTTGAAGGGTAGCGTTAGGTAGTCGAAAATATTTTTTAATGAATACAAATGAAGGATGTGGCAGTTGGAGTGGGTGGTGGTAAAGAACTAGTTACGTACCTTCGGGTAATGTTGGTTCTGGTGGATAGTCAAGAGTTCCCAGAATCCTGGTCATGAACCACATGATCACAATGGTTCCAGTCGGAAAGCTGAAGATTTTTTTGAGGCCCCCTCTGCCAGGGTCGGAGACTGATGCAAGACGTTGACATCAGTAGCTGATACGCTGCAGTCAACCTCGGGCACCGGCAGATGGCATCCTTGGCGGTCATATATATCTGCTCCAGCTCTGCCACATGGCGTCAGTTCCTTAAGACACCACGCCTGACGCAGAGTAGAAACTAACTAAGGTCACATAATTAAAAATACAGCATATACAACAAGGGTGTATATACAGACCAAATTTGGGAAAGTGACAATTTGGAAGGGGAGGCCTGGAAGGGATGACAAGGATTCTGGGAACCCTCTACTATCCACCACAACCAACGTTACCTGAAGGTACTTTACTGGTTCTTCTAGTGGATAGTGGGTTCCCAGAATCCTCATCATGAACCTTTCCCAAAGCAGTGTCTGTTGCTCTGGTGTAAATGTCAGCTTCTGAAAGTACATGTGTACAGTATACACAAGTGTAGCGTGTATGTGCAAGTTACAGACTTAATATATGTACAAGTATCAGAAAGATAGTATGTACAAAACAAACAGACATGTCAGTGTGTTTTAGGAATGGGTTACAGAATTGTGCAGCACAGAGGCATCACCCCTTGCAGTCATATCTAAGTTGTAATAACGGGCAAAAGTTAACACAGATGCCTGACAGATTTTTTCTAAGGGAACAGCACCAAGAAGGCAATGGTGGCTGATGCACCTTGGGTAGAGTGTGCTCTGATTACCTGGGGGGGAGTCTTGTTCGCTATAACATAACATTTTTTAATGAGGTGAACCACCCATTTAGACAAAGTCTGTTTAGAAACTGACTTCCCTTTCAGTTTTCCTTTATAGCCTACAAAGAGTTGGCAGTCATACCTGTGCTCTGAAGAGCATGACAAATAGTAAATAAGAGCTCTCCTGGGACAAAGACAATGTAGTCGTCTCTCCTCACTTCCCGGATGGGGAGGAGGGTAGAACACAGACAGGACAATGGATTGTGACAAATGAAAAGGGGGCAACTTTAAGGTGGAAAGAAGGTTTTGTTTTTAGAATAACTTTCGACTTTTCAATTTTTAAGTAAGGCTCGCCAGCCGACAAAGCCTGAAGCTCGCCAATACGACGGGCTGAAGTGATTGCAACAAGAAAAATAGTTTTCCAAGATACTAACTGCATATCCACAGAATGCATAGGTTCAAAAGGAGGCCATTGCAAAACAGCTAACACCAAATTTAAATCCCAGGGCTCAAAGGTTAGAGGCCTGGGAGGAAACATAATTACAAGTTCATTTAAAGCTAAAAACAAGGGAAATTGCATTCAGACGACTAACAACACTTAAAAGAAAAAAATAAACATGGTGGACTGAATGATCTCTTTGAGATATGAGGTATACTACACAGATAAGGTTGTTCAATACATAAGAAAGCTTGTCAAACTGTTTTTCCCTGGCCAAGATAGAAGAGGCAGAACCAGTTGGGTCTTCAAACCCCCTAACTTCAACAAAACTTCTAGAGGTGAACTGAGAACCTTTGTATTTGGACCAAAAATCTGGAATTTGGTTCCAAATAGCATTAGGGTGAACTGACCCCTTTTGTGTTCACACCATTATGTACTTACGTTTTACCTAGCACCCCAGCTCTGTGAGGCATCCTAAAAAGATTGCATTAAAATATTCAAAACATAAAAATCAACAATATGTTTGCAATAGACTGATGGCTATTAAATAACAGACGTCAAAGTGAGAATTTGTTATTAAAAAGGCAGTACCGATAATGGTCACTAAAGCTTTGACTGGTGTCATCCTGGGATGTTGTTGGCTGGAAATCAATTCGAAATTCCATGGAAGTTGTCGGAAAGCTTGAAGTTATCTCTACGTTGTTTTCTGGAAGATGTTGTATGGAAGTTGCTGTTGTCTGCAATGTGATTTCTTCCTCTGTAGTTGCAGACATTGCAGTTGTTATAGTGCGGTCTACTTGTAATAGATCCAGACTATCTACTTTGATGGCACATTCAGAGCCAGCTGAATTATCATTGTTTCCATTCTCCAGCCATGCAATCAAGTCTGATTTTTCCTCTAAGCCTTTATCCTAGAACACCAAAAATGAAAAATAACATAAATGAAGGTTAATGACAGCCAATATTTTCACAGCATGAATCTATATTTAAAATCAGTTGTCTAAGACCATAAGGCATCACACAGCATCACTGTAAAAGAAATAAAAACTACAAATAGGGAGGTTATTAAGGGTTTGAAGGAAATTATATGACATACAAAAAAGTAGCAATTTTCTTTTCTAAAGTTATATTTACTGCAGATGTATGAAAACGTTTTTTAAACTTATAGTCTACCATAGTCTGCCCTTATTGTATACTATTGTTTTCAGATTTTACTGTGGCATTGTGTTGTGTCCAATATCTTAAACTTTTAATATTGCTATCCATAAAAGCAATTGTCCAGCTACCTCGTTTTGCAAACAGCAACAGTAATATGTCACATATAATGTACACTATGAAACACTCCGTGTTGAATAAGTATTTTTCTGACTGGATAGATCATAATAATTTCTTGAATAGCGCTACACACCAATAGGTGTGAGAGCACTGAATAACATGATATTACTATGCCACAGAGAGGTACTCAATTTATCAACCTCAGAAGGATGAAAGGCTGAGTGGACCCTGCCGGGGTTCGAACCTGCCACAGCAGGCTGCGCACAGATATCAGGTGCGAGAGCTCAACTTGATGTGCTATCTGACCAACATGGATGTTTCTTTTATTTTTAGGACAGGTGAAATGTCAAATTTTTAGAGATTCTTGCAGTTATTTCAGGTTACTAGTCAGCCTAAAGACCAATTCATAACTATGGGTCTGGAATTAAAAATGGGCAGCTCATTTATCACTGGTAAAACAGTGTGTACAGAAAAAGGGAACAATGTCCTGCGGCACATGTCATCTTTCAAACCTAGTTTTAGTATCCTCAACACTTAAGAGGCCATGCTTGGTGATGGAGAGTTCTTTCTGACAAAAAGAATACATCAAATCAAGTTTAAAAATGAATAATCTAATATATGGAATATTCCATAAAAGATATTTTAGTTCTACGGATCACATCATTAGGGCATGTAATGTACAACAAGGATGCCAAATTTCAACACAGCCTGACCTACCCACAATAAAATTTACCATTAAGATAACAGAATATTTTCCTGAAACTAGTTTGGCAGCAAATTTTTAGTTAAAACTCAAATTCCAGTCTTTTGTGTGGACCAGTATTTCTGTTACAACATTTCGGTCAAACAAATTAGGCAAAACAAGATTCCACCTCAGTCCTCTGGGTCCTGCTATCCATACCTAATTCCACCTACATAACAATTCACCTACCATTATTGGAACTTCAAGGTCTTAGAGATCCACCATCACACCCCATTGTGGTCAACAGCATTACTTACACTCAATAGACCTTACACACTATTCACAGACCACTCCACACCCACCATCTCACACTGGCGCACGCTCAGAGTAGAACCTAGATAAGAGTAATGGAATGTTTAAAAATTGCCATGTACGCCTCATGGCCTGGACAGCCCCGTAAAGCTACCTGTGGTGGTCACGGGGGCTATTCAAGTACCTGTTAACATAACATAACGAATTAAGATTAATAGCATCAGAGAAAGGGACCATCCCACCCCACAGACGGAGAAAACAGGAGCAAGATCCAGTTGAAGAATTACATTTTCAATCATAGTCCACAAAATGTAGGTTTCAATGTACAATTAACTCCAGCCTCTTTCTTCATTTTTTTAGTGTTATCTACCTTAATGTAATTCCTTTTGTTTTAATTTTCCAAGTCATTTTATATGAATGCTTTCTGATGTTGAAATCTGTTCTTGGGTTCAGCCAATAAGTTGTGTGGTTTTGATTGTTTATATAATTCCTTTGGAATTTGACATATAATAACATGTCTTCTCATTGGAGAGGTGCAGAAGGAAGAAAAGTTAACATTGCATCAATTGCAATGGTACTTATGTAAACCAAGTCAGACCATGAAATGGTAGAGGCTAGGGGGAGATTTCATGCATTGGAAAGCAGTCCTATGAAATGACTTGAAGAATTAAAATAAAAGGAATTGCATTAAGTAAGCTAAGATCAGTCCCCCAATTTTATTTTTTATTTATTTATTTATTTCTTAGGCACCTGAATGCAATTCCTCTAGTTTTTAGTTTGAAAGCTGTTTAATAATAAAGGTTTTCAGTCCTTGATATTTTTCCCTGGCTGCATCCATTTTGTGGTGTGCCAATCCCTAATGGCGGAATATACATTGTTATGCTTTTTATCTTCTGCAGAGTGCCGTGGATAAAAATAATAACAATGTAGCTTCCGCCATTAGGATTGTGTATTATCAATTCAGCTTTATTTATTTCTTCATGGCGGCTCAGCCCGTGTATTTCACTGGCTGCATTCAAGTGTGCACGCAAGCACACATCAGTATGATCAATTCATCTTTATTTATTTATTTATGGCGGTTCCGTCTGCCTATTGCAGTGGCTGCAATCAAGAGACTTATTTATTTATTTAATGGCGACCAGGCCAGAACCCTTTCAGAATCATTTATTGGTGGCCTATACCGTTCTCTCATTGTTCTGCAGGCAAGAATATTTCTCATTCACTTAGCACCGGCTCCGACCTCTGGCTCCACGGTGTGCACGCAAGCATTTTCAGAAAGCACTTTATTCTAAGAATAGCAGCTTCCCGTGAAAACATAGTAAAGTAACGGGGGGCTATCAATGGACTCGAAATGCAGGCTGTAACGTCATGAAGGGGCATGGATGCTCACCGGAACCCCGCCCTAGGGTTAAATCGGACTAGGGTTAGGATTGGCCAGCAAGGGCGGGGGGGAGGGGGCAACCCAGAGTGGGGAGCAGAGCAGCGCCAATTAAGGTGGAGAGCAATGGCGTCCTAGCCATTGGCGGCCGACATTCCAAGGACGACTTCTAAGGACGCTGTTATCGGCGCTGTTATCGGCGCTGTTATTGGCGCTGTTGTCGAGCTGGAGGAGTGGAGGAGGGACTCCACTAACACAGACAGGATGAAGAGGGGTCGGACGGGCCACGGGTGACTCTCAACCTGATTGAGCAATAAAGGATACAGTGCTTTTCCAGCGTCTCGCATGAGGCCTGCTGGGCCATGGGGAGCATGTACAACCTGGAGTGGTTCATCGCTCGGCTACTTGCGGCTGACGGGCTATGTGTGGACGACTGCTGCACTACAGGACTGGGGGGGCTGTTCCCGGCCCCCCCGGAGGTAGGAGCGCCAGCTGCAACTGGCGCTGTAATCTTTTTCTGTTCCCGCTTGTCAAAGTGCTCGCGTTTACTGTTTCTGGCTACTGCACTCGTTTCATTGAAGACTGTTTATCTCTCCTGCGATCCTCTGCATTGTTTGGCCTTTTCACCTGTTTCCATGAATTACTTGCGATGTAAACTGTTATGCTCATACTGCCCTCCTCTCCACCAGACACACATTACCTTGTACATCTCCGGTACTATCTTACCACCAGGTGCCTAGCAGCAATTCTGAACCGCTCATGCACGCTCCCTACCTTATCCCCCTCCGCCACTATTGATTCGATGCCTCTGACTCATATGGGCTGCGCATTCACATACTGCCCTTAACTGGCCAACAACTTAGTTCATCATAGTCACACGTCTCGCTCTTCATGGCCAATGGGAGCTGGGGGCGTGGGGTGTGGGTGCCGAGAGGGTTGTTCATACGCTGCATTCGGGGAAACTCGTAAGCCGTTGCAACCCCCGCCACCATGTGGAGGTACCCATACTGTCGAACACATATGGGGGGGATCCAAGCCAGGAAAGGTACTTGTATATCCTATGGCATCTAGGTCCCACTGAGTAGACACCCACCACTTTACACGTCATTAGGGTTGCACCTTGCCTGCAGCAAACATTGAACCGCCTTAGGCATAATAAGATCAAGGGGAAGGACTAATTTACCGGACTGATATAATCGCTTTTCACCGCATTACAACAGCACACTCGGTAATGCGCCCTGGCACCCGAGGGTTCTCGGCGCTATACAAGCATATAACCAGTAACCAGTAACCACAAAATGGATGCAGCCACGGAAGAAAATCAAACACTGAAAACCTGTATTATGAAACAGCTTTAAAACTAAAAACAAGGGGAATTGCATTCAGATGCCTAAGAACACTTAAAAGAAAAAAGAAAAGTGGTGGGCTGAACTGCCCCTTTAAATAAGTAATAAAAATGTTGGAGTGAACGGTCCCTTTTATAACAAAAAGAACATGAAAAGGATACTGGGACAAACGCAAATAATAAACACAATGTACCTTTAACTTAGTAATGTATCTAACAAACATGAGCTGGTCTTGTCAAGGTAGTAATGACAATGCCCATTTTCTATGAGCAACAAATTAAAACAACTGTTACTTTCCAATTTTGCAAGGTGCTTATACATTATGAGGTGTGGCTAAAAGATAAAGCCTTACATTTTTTCCATAGTACACAGTACAGAGATGAAAGCTTAAAATCTAAATCTAAATTGTAAACAAATTTTCTTAGAATAGCAAAACAATTCCTAAAGTAGAGCAGATTTCAAGTGACAAGAATTTTTGGCCTAGTTCACTAGCGACATGCCGATAAAGGTGTCTCAATGGTATGAGAATGTCTCATATTATTTAAGTTCCAGCATGATACGCCACTATACAGCAGATCAAGTGCATGTATATTTACAGATGAAGGGTCTTACCTAGTAGTCAATAGAAGATAACATAATACAATATTATGTGGCTAGTACAATACTGATTTAACTAGCAATATAAACGTATCAACCATCCATGGTTGTTGACTTTTAATAATTCACACAGACTAATGTTGAATAATTAAAATGGAGTTTTTTTAAACCAAATTTGCCCTTTGCCAACCTCAGAGGGGAGGATGGCAAATCCATACCTCCTATTTACTTTGGTACCGACATTTTATGTGGGTAACGAGAAAAGTACTAAAAGGAACAAGAAAGATTTAAAGGGTTTGTATTTTGCAAGGGGCAATAATGCCATTCTATGTTAATACTTCTGATGAAAAGACTTAAAGACCTGTATCCTTATTCGACCACTGTATTTCACCAACATTAATGTTTGTGTAACACATTTATTGCACATAATATAATTATTGGAAAAAAACAACTGAAAATACACTGTGGAGGTATAAATTAGATGACAAAGTCATTTTGTTTTAAGAAGCGCAATCAATAAAAACTGGAGGCTACTGTCCCGAGGGACTTCGTGGCACATAAAAACAACCTCCTCCCAATACCCATCCCCACATTGACATACTGATTGCATCCTGCCAAAAAACATTTACCAGCAACAATCACATCAACACGAAAAGAAAACAAATCCCACCCCCAGGGAATCCCTTCCCCCAGTTGAAATGGAACAGACCACTCAGCGAACAGGATCCCATGAAAAAGGAAGGCCCAGAGGACCAATCATGATCCTTCGTAGTAACAATTACTTACCTGTAAACTCTGTTCAGGAACCTCAAGAATTTGTTTCGATGGCAGTAAGTAGACGGATTTCTGCTTGAAAACTTTGGAGATGAGAAGACCGGACAAAGTTTGTTCATTCATTAGCAGAGGTTTCACCAATTTATTATGGCATGGCATTAGAAGTTGAATGCTATAATAACAAAAATATAAAAAAAAATTTCAGTTATGTAAAAGGTTTCTAATGAACACATCCACAATATAATCAACAAAGTAATCAGTTAATATTGGTACACATGATTTGCACCCTTTGGAAACATTAAAGATCTGATGGCATAAGATCGTGAGGGATGTGGGAATGGTTATTTGAATGTCATCTGTTTATTGTTTGTGTATACAAAAGATTCAGGACACCCCAAACCCATGGGCATGTAGTCTCACCCCAACCCACAAAAGTGGCTGCCTTCCAGAAAGATTACACAATTTATTAAAAATACAAATACTTTTTATTCATCAATTAAATAATCATCAAAAAAACCAATTCATATAGAAAAACAAATAAATACAGGTTAAAAAATTGCATCGTGGAACAAATCATTCAGAATAGCAATTACAACATTAATAAAAGGTTGTTAATCTTTTTGTCCTTTTTACACAACCCTAAATGACAGTATGTTCCTGTTCATGTATGTTCCTGTTCAGTATGTTCCTGTTCATTCAAACAACTGCTCCAGTTG
>JAWWMG010000019.1:0-14591 GCA_035048385.1 Plethodon glutinosus
GGGAGAGCTGCCTGTTCTGCGTACAGTTGCTTAACCACAAACCACAATCTGGGCTTCATTTCAGGCAGTTATAAAAAAGAAGTCGGCCTAACCACATTCCAGGCGTTGAGCCAACTTGCACTGCTAGAATAAGGAAGTTAAAAAGTGACCGCAGAGGCTGGGTCTGTTTACCTGAAAACCTCGCGCAGCTGGCAGAGCCCAGCCACTGCTCGCTCGTAGCCCCCACTCATAGGGCACGCTGGTGTCTAAGCGCTTTAATAGTTTAACTGCATTTTTTACATTGTGCAGTGAACCTTAATTTCACAGTAGTCTTAATAAAAGGTTTGTAACACAGTATAGCTGTAACAAGAGCAATGGATATCCCCCTAGAAACGTTTATGCGTCAGCTCACTCCCCAACTTCGCCTTAAAGCTTCTAAATATTCTCAAGAATGGACACGACTGTCTGTGGGTTTAGCCACGCCTTGGCCAGTAGGGGGCACTTTCTGTGAGGCCACCCTTGACCACATGCGTACGTTTTTAATTGCCAAATTCAAAGGGAAAAAATTGCAGAGCAGAATCCAGATGCTAGATTTGTGGCTCCTAATTGGAGCAGCCATTAGAGACAGCACCCCCCCGGAGGATGGCACTGAAGATTATTGCGCCCGCCCTTCACCTACGGCCCCTGTTGTTTGTGCTGGTATATACCCAACCCTTGATTTCGAACCAGCAGTGGGATACTCAAACCCAATCTGCACAAAAACAGATCTAATAGACTTAACCCCAAGTAGGTCCAATCCGCCTTCTTTAACAGAAGACGGGGTATGTGCTATAGGCTATACTAATCCAGGGGGGAGGGGCACACTAGTGCAGGACACTATAGGAGATTGTACCCCCGCTGTAGGTTACACGAACCCCGGGAGAAGAGCGGCACTTGCAGACATACGCTCTGTCATACATGATGATGATGCTGAATCAGACGACTGCCCTTCTGTGGCAAATGTCAGTATACACAGTGGCACCGGCTCCCACACCCCTGGAGAACTAGCTCCTTCTGTACAACTCCAAGGGGGGCAACAAAGACCCTCTCCCGCTGCGACACCCCTGCTGTCCCGTCAGCATTCCAAGGACAGAGATAGCAGTGCGTCCTCTTCAGCCGCAGCTATGTTGCGATCCCCCACCTTACCTAATTTGGCGCATGAAGGTAACAGTGTATATGACAATACAGCCCGGTCTGATGCCGCCCCGAAAAAACGCGGCCGTAATAAATATTTTGAGTGCTTTGAAGAACTCCCAGACACTGATGATAGCCAGAAAGGGTGGAGGACAGGTAGGGTAATGTTTCAGGTCGATGACAACGCAAAGTCAGCAGAACAGTTACTTGCTGAGTGGTACACAGGCAAAAAGGAGGATTTTGAGAGCGGCTTTCCTGTGGCGCTCCAAGAATCAATTGGTAAATTTACAAAAACTTACCCAGCACCTTTCCACCTCCCTCCACCGCGGTCTGTCCCCCCGCCCCAACGCCCTTCTAGGCCACAGACACCCCTAATCCCCGGACGCAGTCGCCTCCCCACCCCCGCGCCAACTCCCCTCCTTAAGTCACACATACAAGCAACGCCTTTAAATAACCCCCCTCTTGGGCCTCTGCCTAGCACTGCCCATCGTAGGTCTCAAGGAGCTTTTGTACAGTCTTCAGAATCAGAGTGTGAAGACGACCCACAGAAAACTCCCTATCATCCTGTGCAGGGGGGTAGGCATCCCACACCAAAATCTGTAATTAACAAAGGAACTGAAAGCAGTGGTGAGTCAGGAAGTGAACACACTCAGTCAGATGAGGACCCACTCCTTGCAGGTGACGCCCGTCACCAGTCAGGGGAGGAAACAGATGAGACAGATATCTCTGATGATAACCACCCCTCAGGTGGCACTGCAAATGACAATGGTGAACAATCAGGGGAAGAAAAAAAGTCCAACAAAGCGCCTAGATACCCACAAAGAAAGCACAATGTCCCGAAACGATTCGCCCCCCAATCTAAACCTAAGATTGCCCTTCTCAAACAGGCCAATGAGTTTCTCTTACGGCGTAAGAGTGCAATTGATCTCAAGCAGCTACACATGACACCCCGAGAAATTATAGGCACTAGAGAAGGATGGAAATATTGCATACCCTTTATCGAGAACCTGGTACAGTGGTGTAAAGAGAAACAGCTGTCCCCTCCATGGCCTTCAGAAGGGTCTTTTAAACCAGATGAGTTACAAACTGCAGAAGACTGCATTTTAGGAAATGAAGGACCGCAAACTTGGGATTATAAGTATATGACTAAGACCCTGCAGGTATGGAAACAGTATAAATTGGGTAAGCCCAAGCGTAAAATGGTCCCCCTACCAAAGCAAACCAGCCCGGTACGGCTGCTTCCGCTACTCAGGGTAGGAGATGAACGAATTAAGTACGTTCCGTGGGGGGGTATGGACAGGGAAAATTTAAAACGGCAACTTCCTGCCCTTTCCGACGGTGCCACAAAGTGGATAGCCCAGTTTGAGATTGAGACCGCCGGTACCACGATTGCGGTTGGCGACATTACTAGCCTTCTTTGCTCCGTAATTGGAGAACAGGTCAATAGAGTTTGGACTGACGCTGGTTACCCCACTATCACTATTACTAGCAATGAACACGATGGGGCTGTCTTTAATACATATAGAGCAGATTTCTGGCGAGCACTTAGGGCTATGTTCCCTGATCGAGTTGATTTGGGCTCTGTGTTCAGCCCTGAAATGAAACCAGATGAACCGGCCGCTGACTATATAACCCGCATGCAGAAGGTCTGGAAGCAAGAAACAGGCCAAGACTATGATCAGACTGGTGGTTCGGCCGCCATGTTCTACTTCGTAATCAAGAAGGGCCTCCCCGCTGAAGTCCAACAAGAATTAGAAAGGGTGGTTGCCATTGAAGTACGCCCGTGGCAAGAAATTCAATCACATATTCTCCAGTATTGTAGGAATAAGCTAAAACGGGATAAGGACAGAACAGAGCAAGCGCAACGTGCACAGGCCAAAGTGGTACAGAGGAAGCTGGAAAAAACCACTTTACAAGCAGCAGTCCTAACCGTCCCCCAACCAGATAAGCCATCATTACAAGCAGCAGTAGTCACCAGCCAGCCAGCTGTCGCTGCAGTACCCCCACCACCCCAGCCCCAATCCCAACAACAGCCCGATCACCAACAATCTGCTCCCATGCATTATTACTCACCGCCCACAAGGGGGGGGTTTGGGGGATATGCAGGAGGTCGCGGCAGGGCTCCAAGACGGCAGCCCTTTAACATGGGTAGGGGAAGGAGCACCTCACAGTCAGGTGGTGCGTATCCCACAAGTCTGCGGTGTTTCATATGTGGGAAGGCGGGCCATTTTGCTAGGATGTGTCCTGATAATGTACGCCCAGACCTGTTGCCCCAAGCCTACCAGCACCCCGCGCCCTGGCAGCCCTGGCAACCTTGGCTCCAGCCTGCAGCCATTGTACAGCAACCTAGTGCCCCCCCCCCCCAAGTACCGCAACCTCAGCCTCAACAACAGTATGCACCACAATTCGCTGCAGCACCAGTTCCAAATGTTACTGTGCGTGGAGGTAACCCATTTCTGCCTGCCACCCCAGCCCAGGGCGCTATCGCCCCTGTAGTCCAGCCACAGCCACCTACAGGCATGATGTATTATGCATGACGGTGCCCACAGAGGGCCTTAATGTGTCCCGTTCTTGCCTCCTCTTCTGACAGCACACAGGAACCTCTGATAAGAGTACTTATTGGAGGCAGGCCCTATTCGTTCCTACTAGACACAGGGGCCACGAGAAGCTGCATTAGGGAAGGCAGTTTTGAACTGTCTAGTCAGCAAATGGACACGCAAGGTTTCTCTGGGGCAGTACAATCAGTTAACTTCACCAAGATTCTTGACATTTCAGTGGGAGATAAAACCGTACGTGCGCCCCTCCTTTATGCTCCGCATTCACCAGTCAACCTGTTAGGAAGAGATTTAATGCGCAAACTAAACCTCACTATTTCATTTGCTGATGGAGGCATAGTCTGTGAAGCACCTGGCATGTACTCGGTACGAGCTAGGTTGCCGCCAGTACAAACTGCACCTCGTGCAAGGCTATTGACCCCGCCCGATCAGTTGGCTGTGGGGATTCACACCCTAATACAGGAGGCCAACCTGCATCACTTCACTCGTTTCCCTGATGAGGTTTTATTTCGACCACAGTATATTGAACAGGAAAAGGCGACATATATTTTTCTTGAGCTAAACGCATTCCAGATTTTCGAGAATTGGGCAGCATTGACGGCGTTTTCAGACGGCGTTCCATGGACAGCAATGGTCTGCATGGCAGCGCACGTTAAAATGCGTGACGTGCCAGATGACCACCTGTTCACAGACAGGTTCCTCTTAAAAGAAGTTGTCTTTCAATCCCCAATCATTGTACAGGCTGAAGTAGAGGATAGGGGCATACCTTTGACTATGATGCTCCAGGAGGTCGACCACATCTGGGAGGCCCTAGCCTTGCAGGAAGTCCCAGATGAATTATGGACAAAAGACCCTTACGAAGTGGGCCTCCTGAAGGGGGCGGGTATGGTCCGCGTTTTGCTAAAACCAGGTGCCATTTTTCCTAAAATTAAACAGTACCCCCTGACAAAAGCAGCAGAAGAAGGCATTACCTCAACAATTGAAGCACTAGAGGCCCAAGGAGTGTTGTACAGGACATCCTCACCTTGCAACACCCCCATTTACCCTGTCAAAAAAGCTCAAGGCTCCTCCTGGCGTATGGTCCAAGATCTTCGCCCGATTAATGCGATCGTCCAATCTGAATTTCCAGTTGTACCAGACCCAGCCACCATCCTCTCCAATATCCCTCCCAATGCTGAATGTTTTACAGTCATAGATTTGAGTCAGGCTTTTTTCAGCGTGCCCTTGCACCCAGAGTCCCAGTTTCTTTTCGCATTTACGTGGAAAAATTCTCAGCTCACGTACTCCAGGTTGCCTCAGGGATTCTGTGAGTCCCCTAGCGTCTTTAACAGGATAGTGCAGATGGACATCGCCAACCTCCCCATTGAAAGCACTTTGATTCAGTATGTTGATGATCTTTTGCTATGTGCAGTGACGAAAGAGATATGTCTGAAAGATTCTGTCACCCTCCTGAAAACCCTGGCCGAGAAAGGTCACAAGGTTAACAAAGCCAAATTACAGTTCTGCAGAACAGAAGTTACCTACTTGGGCCAGATCATCTCTAAAAATGGCAGGAAACTTACCCCAGACAGGATAACAGCAGTCAGCAGCATTGTCCCCCCCCTCACTGTCAGGCAAATGCAGCAGTTTTTGGGGCTCTGCAACTATTGCAGATTGTGGGTCTTTGATTATGCCACATTGACGAAGCCCCTCCTGGGTGGCCTCAAAGACGCACAAAAGGGGGGAGGGGGAGGCAGACATGCACCCATTACATGGACAGAAGAGATGACAGTGGCCTTTACAGCCCTCAAAGATGCGATTTGTACAGCTCCTGCACTGGGGACACCAGATTACACACGCATGTTTTTTCTGTTTTCTCATGCCAATGGTATAGTTATGACCGCAGTCTTGACCCAAAAATCTTCCATGGGCCACAAACCACTTGGGTACTACAGCGCACAACTAGATCCTGTATTGACAGGCCTGTTCCCTTGTGAACAAGCCTTGGCTGGTGCCGCCTTTGCGGTACAAAAATCAGCCACCATTGTCATGGGCTCTCCAGTGACCCTGTACGTTGAACATGCAGTTTTCGCAATCCTACAGAAAAACAAATCTACATTAACAACTCAGAGAGCATCAGGTTATGAGGTCATACTCTCTGTGCCCAATTTACAGATTATTCGTTGCCACATTGTAAATCCTGCTATCTTTCTGGCTATCCCATTACAGCCAAATGATATTGTGCACGATTGTGCCACATATGAAGAAACGCTCCCAGATGTTACACATGTCAGTGAGAACCAATTGGATACAGGGAAATTACTGTTTATAGATGGCTCGTCTACCATTGACCAACAGACAGGAGTTCGCCACACCGGAGCAGCAATTGTAGAATGGGTAAAAGACAAAGCTGAAACAGTACAGTTAGTGCCCCTTCCACAGCATTTTTCTGCACAAGCAGCAGAACTCATGGCCATGATTAAAGCCCTTGAGCTTAGCAAAGACACAGATGTAACAATTTTCTCAGATTCCGCATACGTGACCAGCACAATACACTCTGGTTTGCACAAGTGGGCCAGAAGAGGGTACAAAAAATCAGATGGTTCCCCAGTTATGCATGCGGACTTGTTACAACGCCTTTTGGCAGCATTACAGGAACCACTTCATGTTGCAGTTATTAAATGCGCAGCACACACTCAAAACACAGATTACATTTCACTAGGAAATGCTGCTGCTGATGAAGCAGCCAAAACTGCGGCCTGGTTGCCACCACATGTGTATCCTGCAATATATGTGGCACGCGCAGCAAGTAAAAATACCACAGCCAGTGAGGATGAATGTTTCGCACACATGTCTGTACAAAAGATTGTCGACCTACAGGCACAAGCTAGCCCAGGTGAGAAAGAAATGTGGGCAGATAAGGGATGCGCTTTGGATGATACTGATTCTCTCTGGAAACAGAAATCTACAGGAAGGGTTGTTATGCCACAGGCACTCTTTGATGTAGCCATTGATCAGCTCCACTTACCTGCCCATGAAAGTAAGGTCGACATGAAGGACAGGTTGGAGCAGGACTGGTATGTACCTTATTTAGGGATTAGAATAAGTACATATCTTGGTAATTGCGTGATTTGCCAGCGGTTTTCCACACGACCCACTCTGAAGACAATAAGAATGTCAATCCCAATTGCCAGTCTGCCATTCAGACACCTCCACTGTGATTACGTGGATATGATAGACAGGTGCCAGAACTATAAATACCTATTCGTTGTGGTATGTCCGTATTCACGCTGGGTCGAGGCGGGACCCTGTGTCCATCCCGATTCAAAGTCAGCAGCAAGGTTTCTAGTCAGAGAAGTGATTCCCCGGTGGGGGGTCCCGGAAGTTCTGAGATCAGACAATGCCCAGCACTTTGTATCAGAGCTAATGAAAACTGTGTGCGAACTGCTTGGTATAAAACATACCCTGTCTACAGTCTATCACCCACAGGCCAACGGTTTTGTTGAACGAATGAACGGTTTGTTGAAAGCCAAAATCGCTAAGTTATGTGCAACCACTGGCAAAAATTGGCTCTATTGTTTGCCTATTGCCCTGTTTTCCCTCAGGAATAAAATTGGTAGTGATCATCATCTCACCCCCCACGAAATCGTGACGGGGAGAAAGTTACATGTACCTGTGTCTCCTACTCGCATGCGCACAGATGCACAAACAACTGCTCAGGTCTTGGGAGATGAGTTAAAAACGTACCTAGAACACTTAACCAAGGCTGTCAGATTTATCTCCTCCCAGGTCGACCGGACCAAAGCCTCTCAAGAGCACCAGGAAGCTCTGCTGCAACTGCAACCTGGTGACAAAGTCTACACAAGGAACTTTGTGCGTCGCTGGAAGGAACCACGATTTTCAGGACCTTTTGAAGTCATAAAATGCACTCCCTCTGCCGTCAAGATCCGCGACCGGAAGGGCTGGATACATGTGACGGACGTTCGCTTGGATCCGGGGACGTCTACACAGGACCAAGGCCTGGAGACCCCCATGCACGGCCAAGACAAACCCCAAGACAACAGTCAGAAAAGCCAAGACGATCCATAAGTTATGTATTACACCAATGGTTTAACAAAAATTGGCTATATCTACTGTTCGCCTTTTTTGTTTTTGTTCTCCTACTAATTTTTTCCCTGGGGTTTGTGCAAGTGGCAATATTTGACAATGCAACACACCCAATAGGGGAGTACGACGACAGCATGCATTATGTGTATAAAAGAAGTGCAGAGAACCCATTACTGATCAATCCTAAACGCACCAATTTACATAACCATGCAGAAGATAATTTGTGGTACAGACACATGCAGGAAGTCGGGAGAGAGAAACATCCTAATACGTCATGTTATGTTTGTTCCCTCATACCACACGCTACAGGGCGCCCACTCTTACATAGCACAATAGAGGTAGAAAACCACACAGCCTACTGTGCAAGCCAGTTGTCAGTATGCAGAACAAGAGGTCCGTTGCAGGCCAGGGCTGTAATACTCAAGCATATCTATGTGAATATAACAGTGTATGACAATAATCATATTACTGATTACATCATTATGGGTGATGTAGAAGTGGACAGATATGTGCAAACGCACAGAGGGTTAGCGCCTAAGTTTGTAGCACTGGTTAAGAGACTAGGTTACCTAATAGCGCCTTACCCCCCTGCATTCTGCTATAGCTCCAACAGCAACCACTGCGCTTACCGACCAGTATTGGAAATAGAAGGATCAGTGTTTAACAAAGGCAAATGGGCACCAATGAAAACCCTTTGTGGGGGAAACAAGCTAGGGTTAACAAACGATACAGCCAATAGCACTGTTGAAGAATGTGCTGATGTGTGGCCAGAGATTACACCAATGCTTACCTGGATAGGGCAGAGTGAAGACGCTATTCCTGTACACCCGTTACCATATTTTTCTTTATGTTTCAGAGGCAATGGTACCAAATTCCTGGGTGCAAATAAACGGTGTGGGCAGACACTGACATCCGGTGACCTGGACGGAGGAACAGCGACTTTGATGAAATATCACTGGCAATGCGGTGCTTTGGCCTACCTCCAGCTGCCCCCGGACTGGAAAGGGGTGTGCGCCCTGGTCGAGTTACAGATTCCTGTCTTGGTAGTACCAGAAGGCACCACGCCTCATGCCATGGAGAACATATCAAAGCCTGTCTTGCTGCACAGGCGCCGCAGAGCTATTGGGAACCTCTGGCCCTCTACTGGGGAGATCCCCTACGAATACAGGTTGTTCACCAAAGCGCAGCTTACGCTCACGTCTCTCTTTGCCATACCACTGCAAGTGTCCACCAACTCTTTGTGGATTGAAAAAACTCACTATGAACTGGCCCTCCTGGCCAATGCAACTGAAGATGGGCTGAACGCCATCCGAGATGAATTGAGAGGCCTCAGGCTAATGACTATGCAGAACCGCTATGTGCTCGATCTGTCCTTGGCTAAAGAGGGCGGAGTCTGCAAGAAGATCGGAAGTTCTTGCTGCACGTGGGTGGAGCCAAATGACGCTCCCAACGGAACCCTGACCAAGGCCATCAATAAGATACGAAATCTGCAAAATAAGCTTAAGCTCGAAGGCGGCATTTCTAGTGACTTTCTTTCAGACTGGCTCTCTGGACTACCCTCCTGGGGTGGAGCACTCTTCAAACTCTTGGCTCCTATCATTGCTGTTCTCCTCCTTATATGCTGTTTTCTCCAGGTCATCGTGATGTGCGTCAAAAGACTGTCTAAAAAAGTTACCACTATTTTCACCGTTCACCCAGCTCCTCGTCCTTACATTTCTCCCATAATTCATACTCCTGTAGGTGACACTCCATATGCTCAGATTGCACACCTTCACACTCCATACGTCGAAATGTCCCGAGTAAATAATGCACATACTTATGAAGAATTACACGTCCCAGCCACCCCACCTACCTATGAAGAATTGTCTCAGCACCTTCTGCAAGCACCTCCCACCTATGAGGAATTCTCTCGCCTCCTCATGATTGCAAGTGAAGAATACCCCGGGCGACAGTCCATTATTTAACTCAGATAGCACGAAAATGCCTACTACAGGCAGAGATAGGGCCTAGATAGGTCCACATGATATTGCCCGATAAGTATTTCTCTCTTCCTCATTTGCAAGCATGTGTTTCTGAAAAACCACGGGATATCTGACCGCATGGTTTCCTTAAACTTTTTACAAAATTTCTATTATTTTTAAGTTTATTTTTGGCACCTCATTTTTAGATTTTTATAACCAACTTCATGTAACGAACTCTGGTAAAATAGGACTTCTCACATGCTAAACAATACTGAGACAGGGCGAAAGTCTACATAGAATGTACAATAGGCAGAAACAGATAGGCTTTGTGAGGTGCTTAGGCCATAGGTAGTTGAGCAACAAAGTTGAAATGTTTGAATTTTTTACTTTTTACTTTTTGTGTAGTGCTACTGTTTTCCCCATTATGTAGCCCCCGGGTTTGGCCGGCGTTGTGTCCAAATGTAGCGCAAGAGTTTCTCGCTGCAAGCATACAGCCTGAGTGCAATGCGGTCGGTACTTACCCGTTTTCCGGTGTCTGTCAGCTTTACTCAGGCACCCTCCTAGTGGCCTCACTTTTTATGGATTTTTTGTTATTTTGTATTTTTTATTACATTTTTGGTATTTGGGTTTAAAATTTTTGACTAGTAGAAATAATTTTCTACGGTCGCTTCACCTTTTTAACAATAAGATCTTGTCTGTCTTGCGTCATGACCTATAGTTTGAAACGCAGGTAAAAATGTTTTTTTTTATGATATAATTTTTTAGAATATAAAATCGTACTATTTTGCTCTCTATTGCATCACCATAGTATTAGTGGTCTCAGCACCACGGGGTATCTGACATTTTTGCACTTTGCACGCCTTGTAGTTTAGCAATATTGACTAAACACACAGTAGCATAGGGCTTGTTAAGGGATAGAGTGATATAGAAAGGCAGTTAGATACATATAGCAATAGGGTTAGATATTAACAATATAGTGCTATTTGAAGGCTGAACATAGGTTTTTCTATATGTTGCATTCCGGTGCACCGGCTGGCCTAATATTAATAAAGCCTAACCAATCATTTTTCTTTACAGCATCATCAAGAATTGCCAAATTATCTCATACTATTGTTTTTTATCATGCGTGATGTTAAAAGTGTATTTGCAAATAGCTAAGGTTTGCTATCGATAACATTTTTTGATTACTTAGGATATATTTTTACTCCGGTTATTCTCTTTACTTGTTTGCTTACTTATTTCCAATGCAATAGTGTTAATAGAATTAACAAAATGGGGGAATGTTTGGAAAAATTAGTATTTCCCTCCTTTGATATATTGCGTAGCCATATGTATGCTTTTATATTACCAATAGGTGTAACGGTTCACAGAAAACCCATTAGTTGAAAGCAACAATTGCATTGCAACTGCACAACAATTGTAAACCCATTTGTCTCACTCAGATACAGGCCAAGCAGCCATCTTTAGCCTGTCACGTGCTAGAGCATGTGATGTTTTTGGCAGCTTGAGATAGGAAAAAGTATTTTGTACACTGGAACTGAGTGACACAATGCGTACGTGCCACCACAAGTTGCTTAAGATTGTGAAACATGTACCAAGGGGGTGGGCATTGACGGCCAAAGGCCTGCTACGTGCTGAAATGATACCACGTGTCCAGATTGCTTGGAATTGATGTTGAAATGTAATGTCCCACCCACTCTCCTCCACCCACGCTGTGGAAGTTCCCCAAACCGTCTATATAATGTATTGTAATCTGTTCTGCAATTTGAATCTCTGGTGGCCAGCTAGCTGGACACTCGACCATTCCCTGTCAGACTGTCAGCATTGCAAATAAATGACTTAAAGAGGTTGCAGGCTGGGAGACTGGTTATTTTGAATTACTGCTAGAGAATTTCTAACACTTGTATCTATTTTCAGAATTAATTGTAAGAACATATTTCTTGACAATTTGGCGACCGCGGCAGGACGGACGTTGCTTTCCAAGGCTGAAGGAGGGGTCCATCCAGCCCGTTGCTGCCTAGAGGACTCTCCCTGGATCTGCCAAAATCGATGTGCACACCCCAGGGCCGCAGGATCCCCGTTACAGCGAACTCCTGCCGCATCCAGGGGGTGAGCCTTTGTGGTTGAAGGTGGAAACGAGCGCCGTGCCCGCTCGGACATCATCTTACCAGTGGGCCCCTCGTCTGTTGGCCTGGGAGGCGGCGCTCCGTCAGCATCAGAAAAAGTAAGTCTCAAACAGCCTGCACTCTCTTTTTCTAAACTGCGTGTGTGGGGTAGCTGCTAAATGAGCTCACTGTGATGATTACGAGTTATTTTAAATTGAGTTATAGTGCATGTTTCGCAGCCTGTTAGTTTAATAGACTGCTAGCTTATTATGAATTATGGTGTGATTTTAGATGAATGATAAAAGAGTAAAAGAGTAATTTTATTTTTAGCTTTGCCCCGCCTGCGGTAAGTAGACCCCGCGTGGACCGAGGTGGGAGGAAAGGAAGGGGTTTACACCGTAACTTCAAAGGACGTCCCGTGGCGTGTGACCACATATAGATGGTTGCATTCCGTTAGTGAAGTTACGGAAGGTCCTGACTTAAGTGTTCAGGGCTGTAATTTGGGCTGCCTTCAATGCCCAACAAGGTCTCACTTATGAGACATATGAAAGCCAGCCTCTCTTAATGGTGGTGTGTTTTATCTCTGGGGCACCCTGTATAATACAGATGATCTTTGCATGTAAACAGCATTTATTTTTTCTCACCTAAAATACTCATGATTGCGCATATTTTTTATGTACGTTGAAGAGGGTGCAGCGCCAGGCTGACCAGCCATAGACTGTGGTTCACGTGAAAATAGCTGCAGTGAATAGGTGTCACACTCCGGTGCGACGACATCTGCGCACTGCAGCGACGCCAGTTACGATTACTGCTTCTTGCCAGCACCCTCTCCAGCGAAATATTCTAGTAAAAGCTCATTTAAATAGTTTTCTTTTCACATTAAATGCATATGTTGTAACGTAAATATCATGCAAGGAGCTACATTTTGATGCAGCCTGCCACCAGCCCAAGCCACACAACCCTACTAGGTTGCGTCACCCAGGGTGTGGTCAGCAGCAACGCATAGCTCTATAGGTATCGTTTATAAAAATATCATACTTCCTGTGTGTGTGAATGGCTCTTTTCTACGCTATGCTCATCGTTTATTTTATAATTTTAACAGGAATGTACGTATATATTTTATTTTGCCTTTAAATCGCAAGGGCCAGGTTACTCCCTTTGACATCAAGGCAAACATTACGGTGAAAAATACACTCTAAGATAATCACATTTTCTTGTCTGCACTTTTAACTTCTTTTCATTTCGCACTGGGGTCTGGATTGCACCCACGTAGCGTGCTACGGCTTTTTACTTTCCTCTGTGCTGTCTCCTTATATATTTTTCCTACATTATCATACAATGAATACATGAGACTCTCGGGAAACGTAGTGCACATACGCACGGCGTGTCACTGCGCCCCACATCAATGGGCCACAGTGCTCGAGAGTACATTATTTTGTTTCAGTGTAAATAAACTGAACGTATAGTCGTCTCTAGCGTAAATAAGTTAGAGATTTCACTTTGCCTTCATGTCAAACGGAAAAATAAACATCTAAAACCAAGCCTCCTCCAGTGAAATATTCTGTGCGGTTTTCAAACCATGAAAAAAGGGTTAGTGTGAGCAAGGTCTGCCGCGTAATAACAGCATTGCGACACGGCTCATCTCCCTGCAAACGTCTGGTTACAGTGAGATTGCTTTTGGTCCACAGTCAGTCACAGATCTGCAATAGCAGGGACGGCCTTTGGCTTTAAACTGTCAGGCTTATGTACATATGCTAAAAATCTGTTTCTATCCCTCATTGCCCAGACTCTCTCTCTCATTGCCCTCCGACTCCCCACTCCCCTGCAGCTGCAGCGCTCCCTCCCCCCTCCCTTTTTTCACTCGCTGTCCCAGCGAGCCTGGGAGAGCTGCCTGTTCTGCGTACAGTTGCTTAACCACAAACCACAATCTGGGCTTCATTTCAGGCAGTTATAAAAAGGAGAAGTTGGCTTAACCACATTCCAGGCGTTGAGCCAACTTGCACTGCTAGAATAAGGAAGTCAAAAAGTGACCACAGAGGCTCGGTCTGTTTACCTGAAAGCCTCGCGCAGCTGGCAGAGCCCAGCCACTGCTCGCTCATAGCCCCCACTCGTAGAGCACGCTGGTTTCTAAGCGCTTTAATATTTCAACTGCTCCATTTCCTTGGGCCTATACGGTGTTATTTTACAATGTGTAAACCCTAATATCTCTGCAAATGATGTAAACTGTTTACTTTGGAACAGGGTATCATTGTCTGTCTTCAGCATTAGTGGTGTGCCAAGGGCTGCAAGCGTGACATTTAGTACTACTATTACGTTTTCTGTTGATGTACATTGGAGGAAAGGTGTAACTGGGTACTTGGAGTGTTCATCTGTTATGGCCAGAACCTTCGTGCCCTAGGAAAGGTCACAGAAGTCGGCGCTAAGGTGAGCCGTGGCTCTGTTGGTATTAGCATGGTGATGATTAGTTGTTGGGCTGGTGCCTTGGCGTGATAGCGCATGGACGACATGTCTTGACACAGTCGTCAACCGTTGCATCCATCTCGGGAAACCACATGCAGATGTGCAGTCTTTCCTTGCTTTTGGTGATGTGCAGTCTTTCCTTGCTTTTGGTGATCCCCTGGTGTCCTTCATGCGCCAGTAGAAGCACCCTTGGAACTAGGACAGATGGCACCACTAGCCTGTCCCCTCACAGTATTATGCCATCAGCCGACACTGACAGCTCAGCTCACACT
>JAWWMG010000020.1:0-14496 GCA_035048385.1 Plethodon glutinosus
GTTTTCCAAGTTCTTCCCCTTAAAAATGGGATTCAGAAGCCCTAAATGCTGGCATTTGCCCCTATTCGTGCTAAACATAAAGAAGTAGAAGCCCGTTTGTAAACTTTTTGTTGGATGGTGCAGTAGCAAGATCCCCAGAGCTGTTATCCCAAGAGATCCAGGTTCAAACCTGGACCCCACCACAGGTCAAATTAAAACAAACAAAAATGCCTGCAGACTTCCCCCAGGAAAGGGTGGGGCCTCTTCCGATGTTACTCTCCACTAGATACAATGTGGCGGCCACTGGAGCAACCCAGAAAACCCGTGGCCCAGGTCTGGCGCCGCGGCTCCCCGGTAGTATGTATCTCATCCTTAATGAGGGACGACTGTGAGAGACTTAAGGACTAGTGATAATCAGAGCCCCTGGGAACCCCTATGAATCTGGGAGACCAACTCAATGGCGGACGGAATCGACCCTGGAGCCTCAAGTAACAGTAAGTGCTAACCGTAGGTATATAGGTGAACGATGGTAACAGCAGTACAACACGTACTACACCTGCCATAGTAAGTCCGCATGGGTGGGGTCTGCGTGGTGTATATATCTGTCCTGGTTAGAGCAGGGGTAAAACAGCCAATTCTCATTCTCCTCCTATTCTGCTTGATACAGATATAGATATGGCATCAGGGCGTTACTTTGACAACGTGAGCATCAGTGGTTTTATCAGCAGCGACGAGTCTGGAGATGATGGTAGTAGCCCCAGTCTCCTTCGCAGGAGAAATACCGTGTTTGGCGACTTTGGCTATCCCACCAGTGACTTTAGTGACTTTGAGCATGTATTTCTTACCCAGGATGTTGGGAGACTCTGCATTGACGAGCCTTCTGCGGAGGATGGGGTCCCACGCTTCAACGTCGGCGAGGAGCGTGCGTCTTCTAGCAATAGGGGTGAAGTTGTGGACGTTGGTGCAGGTGCTAACGACGTGGTTATCGATCACCTTTGCCCTGTGGTGGAGCTAGAAGCCGAAGTGACAGGTGCTGTGGAGGGATCAGGGGCTGAAGCGGCCTCTGATAATAACAACGGCTACACGATTATGAAGCCGAGGGGTAGAGATGAGCTAGCAGAGAAAAAGGAGGATGAGGTGGAGTCCAATGGTCAGGGGCATTATGGTAAGGCTTCTCGACGCCAAGAGCATGGGCCAAAGATCGTTGAGAGGGTTGGGGTAGTGGCCGAAGTAAATTCCAACTGCGATGAATACGTGTCATGCGACCTGGGCCGTATACCCGATCAACCCCCTCCTAAGTGTGAGTATGCGGTACCTAACGTGGAAGTGGTGCAGCCTGCAGGACCAGTGCTTGAAAAGCCATCCATCAGAGTTATTGGACACGCGTCAGAAAGTCTGGACCGTAAAGCCGACGGGGAATCGGCTCACGATGTGATCACGGCTCAAATTCGCCCCCAGGTGCAGATACTGCAGCCGGAGGATGAAATGGACGCGGGGGCTGTGTTTGAGATGGCGTCTGACGACAGCGGATATGAAACCATGAGCCTGGATGATAAAGATTTTGAAAAGAAGGCGAGGGACGTTGGGACATGTGCTGAGGTGAGTCTATGACTAGAAAATGTAACTATTTATAACTGTGTTACAACGACCGGCTTGGTTCTAAATCCTGTTTCTCTCTTTTCCTATTTAGATGGATGTGGATGAAAAAGATGGAGAAGCGCCGAGCACGAGTGGATTCAAGAACATTAACATTTACTGCGTGTGTTGTTCCCAAAAAGTGGAAAGCCCTGTCAATCTACAGAATAGACTGTGTAAGCAATGCATAGCCATGATGGCTGACGATAGCTCATGCGATGATATACTGAATACGGTCAAAGTGCCTTGTGCTATCTGTTCAAAGCGCTTTGAAAAAAATAAAAAGGAGCGAAACCAGCTGTGTAGGGAATGTACGACCATAGTGCTGCATGGTTATGAATATGAAATTGGTGTTAGCAAGGCCATTGTGGGGTGCTCCGTTTGCCACAGGCCTTTCACAAAACCGCTACACACATCTAATGACCCTACAGGTATATGTCCGCAATGTGAATATATCATGAATGCCCCGGAGATTGTAACCTGTGGTGTGGAAGAAATGGTGAGGGAAAACAATCCCCGGTGGGCCGATAATGTAGTCCTGCAGGGCTACACAGCGATAACAGTGAAAACACAGTTGCGGAAATATTTCTACAAATGGTGCGACGGACACAGGAACGGTGATGCAGCTCAGGAAGCGCATCAATGTCTGGAGAAATCCTATGCCGAACAAACCCTCCGAAGGATTTGTTATACCATGTGTCCCGGGGTTGTTGTGAAAATGATTCAATCTATGCCGCTGGACGATGGGCTGAAGCTGGGGAAGGGAGCTGAGAGAGTTGTTAATAATGCTTTGTGGGCTATCTATCTGGCACCCACCCCCTTTTTGAAAATGAAGCAGTTTAAACGGGGGTGTCCTATGTGTGTGAGAGCAGCCATAGAAAGAGCCGCGGTACGCTGGAGTGGTAGATTGTGCCCGATCCGTTATAGGGATCAGTTCAAACCGGTGCGCCGCAAACTGTCCTACCCCTGCTCCTCCTAAGTATTATTGACACTTGTTTACCTCATTTGTAGGATGTGAATGGAAGATGGGTAATGCTGAAGACTTCCGACCGCTGTGCTACAACCTGTAATGGATGATGATAAAAGCTTGTTGTTTATGAATATCAATAAAATATGTTTTTTTCTGCTGATCGATGTTAATAAAAACCATGTGTTTAGCAAGAAGTTGTTCTTTTCTTTATTTCTGATGGTATGAGCATGTCGAGTGCGCGACTATCTAAACTGTACTATGATGTTGGAGGAGTGGGTAGTTACGGGGGTGTGGAGCCTCTGTACCGCAGACTGAGAAGCGAGGGTGAAGCGGCGAAAAGGAAGGACATCAAGGTATGGCTGGCTGACCAGGAAGCCTACGCCCTTCACAAACCAGCTCGAAAACATTTTAAACGGAGAGCGACCATAGTGTCCGACATTGATCGCCAATGGCAAGCTGATTTAATGGATATGAGTCAGTTTCAAGGGGTCAACGATGGGTATAGATACATCCTGGCAGCCATCGATGTGCTGTCCAAATACGCGTATGTTGAACCTTTAAAAGACAAGACGGGGTCCAGTGTGGCGGGGGCTTTCAAAAAAATATTTAAGAGTGGGAGAGTGCCTGCAAAACTACAGACGGATGCGGGGAAGGAGTTTTTAAATAGAGCCTTGAGAGCCCTTTTAAAAGAGCGAGGTGTATATCATTTCATCACACATTCGGAAGTGAAAGCGGCTGTTGTAGAGCGTTTCATACGCACTTTTAAAACCCGTGTGTGGCGTTACTTTACAGCTAAAAACACCCACAGATATCTAGATGTTCTACAGCCCTTCATAAAAGTGTACAACAACACCTACCATAGGAGTATTAGAACCACACCTGTTAGTGTAACACCCGATAACTCTCTAGAGATCTGGAGAAGACTTTACGGTAAAAAACCAATAGAAAAGGAGCGGCGAAGATCCCTCACCATAGGGGATCATGTGCGCATCTCTAGACTAAAAGGGGTCTTCACAAAAGGGTATGAGCAGAACTATAGTGAGGAGATTTTCATTGTGGACGGTGTTGCTCTCAAGGAGGGTGTCTATGTCTACCGTTTGATAGATTTTCAGAGAGATCCTGTGAAGGGTGTTTTCTACGCTGAGGAGGTACAGAAAGTGAGCAAGGATGAAAACAGAGTGTATAAAATAGAGAAAGTTATAGACACTAAAGGGCGGGGAGCCCGCAAACAATGTCTAGTGAAATGGCAGGGTTGGCCCTCGAAATTCAACAGTTGGGTGGCGGCTAGTTCTATAGAAGGTGTAGATGAGGGGCGCTCGAAGTAATGGAGGCTCTACCATTCTACATAATGGTCCCCAGCAACGCCTCGGCCGAGACATTCCCCAACAACACGATATCCAACTTCACCATCAAACTGGCGAAACCCGTCAGTTTAGAAGGGCTGTGGACCGTGGCTCTGACGGAGGTGCAATATGTTCGTTCGTGGGACACAGTAACGGACGACGAAGCTGTATTTACACTGACACGCGACAAACTACGAGAGCCCCGTGATGGACGATTCTCCGGAGGGTACTATTCAAGCATCGACGAGCTCCTGAGAGCCATTAACAGCAGCATGACTCACATGCTTCACTTTAACAATATATCGCTGTATCATGATCGTTATCAGAGGCGGGTATTTCTACAAAGCACCGACGACAGCGTCAGGTTCTCAACGAGCGGAAGACTCCATCATATACTAGGCAACGTGGAACCTGTGCATCTGAAACCTTCTGGAGATATCACCCGAGTAGATATCAACGGGGGCTTTTACAACCTGTTAATTTACAGTGACATAGTGGAACACCAGAGAGTGGGGGATAGCTACGCACCGCTACTCAGAACGGTACAAATCAAAGGTACCAACAATGAAGTCGTTACCATCCAATACGTAAAACCCGACTACGTCCCCGTTCGGAAGACCCATTTCGACACCATCAACGTTCAGATAAGAGACGATCAGGGGAAATTCGTCTCATTCAAATTCGGGAAAATCTGGCTGCGGCTGCACTTCAAACCGCTGCGGTCCATCTACTAAGACAACGCTGTTACAATGGCCGTAATGAAGAACTACGGAGATCCTAGGGCTTACATGGAGTATTACAGGACCCAGGCGGGTTATGGTAGCCAGCCCTACTTCTCAGGCACGCCCGTTATGTACGGGGCCGGTCTCGGTGGGATCTTCGCCAGTCTCTTCAGAAGGGCTATGCCTTTCCTAAGGCGTGGTTTTGAGATCGCGAAACCGCACATGAAAACAGCGGCGGGTGGTATCGCTAAAGAGGTAATGGGCAGTGTGACGTCGGCCATCGCAAACCGCATAGCTAACGAGAAAAAGCATGAGCAGAAGGGAGACGGCTTCATTTATAGACCACGAGGCGGTCTCAGAAGGAAGAGATCTCGACACTGTGCCCTAGGTCCCCCAACCCCCGCAAAGAGAAGAAGAATCAGCACACGTACTGCGAAGGGGCGGAAGAGGAGACGCGCCACGTCTAGAGCCCAGAAGGGTGGAAATATTTTCTAAGAAGCCATGGCCTTCCTACACAGCGCCTCGGGAGAGTGCATGAAATCGGAGCTCGACCTATTCACCGTGCCTCCTACACAGACCAGCATAGAGAACAGCTTCTTCCTTGAGGTGTCTCCCCTCGCAGCGTTGGCAGCACATGCCCCTATAGAGTTCTACGTGTCTGGGTCTACTGATCTCTACATGGACCTGAACGATACTCTATTGTACGTCTCCTGTAAAATAACAAATGCCGATGGGTCAGACACTGTGGCGGCTGCGCGGGTGGCCCCTATTAACTATCCCATAGCCACAATGTTCAGCCAAGTGGACGTAACGCTGGGGGATCGTTTGATAACGCAGAGCGACAACATGTACGCCTATAGAGCGTATATCGAGACCCTGCTCAACTATGGAAACGACGTGATGGAGAATCAACTAGGAGCCGGTCTTTTTTACAAAGATACGGGGAATGAGTTCGACAACACGACGTTGACAGGCGATAACGCTGGGTTTGTGAAGAGAGCCCGTCATACGGGGCTCAGCAGACATGTGGATTTGATAGGGCGGCTGCACTCCGATCTATTTTTCCAGGATAAACTCTTGATCAACGGTATTGATCTGAAAGTGAAATTGTCCAGAAACTCAGACGCCTTCAGCCTCATGTCCGGAGACGCCGAGCAATACAAACTCGTCATTACAAGCGCCAGTCTCTTTGTCAAAAGGGTTAACGTCTCACCCACCGTCAGACTGGCACACGCCGAAGCCCTACTGCTTTCTAATGCGAAATACCCTGTGGAAAGAGTGGGCATGAAAGTCTTCAGCATACCCGTGGGGAGCAGAGCCACTAGTCAAGATAACCTCTTTATGGGGCAGCTCCCTAAAATCATCATTATGGGCTTGGTGGAGACGGTGGCCCTCTCTGGTGATTATACACGGAACCCCTTTGACTTCAAACATACCCATATCAACTATGCGGCTCTGCAGAAGGATGGTGTGTCGATCCCTGCAAAACCCTACACCCCAAACTTCGGTGTGCCAAACCTAATCCGGGAGTACATGGGACTAGTCTCTATCACCGGCAAGAGCAATCGTGATTCTGGAGTGGCGCTCACACGTATGGAATACAACAGAGGCTACACGCTGATGGCCTTCGACCTGAGACCCGACAACGCATCTTCGGGTCATTACAATCTCCTGAGAAGTGGTAATCTGAGGGTAGATATAAAGTTTGGAAGAGCCTTGGCGGCAACCCACTCCCTAATCGTCTGGAGCGTTTTCGACAGTGTTCTAGAAATCAATGCTCAGAGGAACGTCCTCTTTGACATATAATGAACACCCTGCAAATAAAAAACATCCTGAAGAACGATACTCATGCTGCGAGGTCATTTCACGGGGTATATGCCAGTGACACCTGCCCCCGCAACCTGGCTAAGGACCGTCCAGTCAGCATGGTAGTGAACACGGATCCTCAGAGTAGAGGCGGAACGCACTGGATTGCTCTGTGGCTGGAGGGGGATACATTGACGGTATTTGACAGCCTGGCCTACTTTCCCAGTCATCAGATCTACAAGGGTGTGTTAGCGGACTATGTGAAATCCATAGCCAAGAATCTACAGTATAACACGCAGCCGTACCAAGACACCGGTGCCATCACCTGTGGACAACACTGTGTGTTTTTTATTACTAAAATGTGTGAACTAAGATCTATGCCCGCCGTTTTAAAATTATACTCCGATGTTCCTAAACATAACGACCGTATGGTGCGGAGGTATGTGAGCCGTTACAGAAAAAAACCCCAACCGCCCAAACATCGTAACCTGTTCGCCCTATGTCAGCATTCACGCTGTGTGTAGCTGTAAAGGAAAAAACATGAATAAAACATTTTTAAACATGAATAAAACAGTGTCAGTTTTTATTAATACATACATACATACAACATAAATAACAAAAAACAACGGAGAGTGTGTTCTTGTGAAGCGTTGTGTTTATTGAATACTATTTAAATGGTACAGGAAAGTAAAAAATTTTGTTAAGAGAACACAATACCTGGAAGAATCAACAGTGAGCGGTACTCACAGGCTAAACAATAAACAATAAAATATTCATTGCGTTACAAACATGCATGGGATTCTTTAACATAGCACATCGGGAAATCGGTGAGTATCGCTGGTTAGAGGAAAAACAATAAACAGAAGCGAACAGCGAAAACGCATTCAAACAAACTCAGTAATTTAACCAACTATCCCTCATGGTGCGCTTTAACCTGGCATAAGCAGAGGCATGGTCATACGTATCAGGCCCATCGTAGGTTCGGGCGACTGAAGGTCTCTTGGTTTTAAAACCTTTTGAATGCCATATCGCATCGGAGGAGAGGGGCGGTGGGGTGACTGATCGGGCAGGACTGGGCGGGCTAGGTGGCGGGACTGTTTTTAAAGTTTCAAGATGCCGTCGTAGTGTAGCATTGCCAGCCACGATGCTAGGGATGTTCAAATCAGCAACCGCTTGGGTAAACTCGCCCCAGCCGCTAGGGGCATTAGCCATCGTGGGTCGGCGTTTATGCGTCAGAGCCCTCAGCAGATCGTACATGTTTGAACCTCTCACGGTGTTTCCTCTATAAACAAACTCACCCCTATCGTTCCAGCTAGCCACATCTTTCCGAAGACCCATCCTGCGTAGCACTAGCTGGGCATTAGGCCTATGGTCGGGGGCGAGCGTGTCGATCGTATCTGCTACAATGGGGTTAACTGCTGCTGACAGGTTTGTACCGTCAGTCTCTGTGGGTTCGACTGCCGGTAGGTGTAGAGTCAGTTGTTTTTTCTCACTCTCGCCCTGCCTGGTATGGTTAAGATATTTATACAGGATGCTGGAGTACAGCGCCGCCTTATCGTGGTCGGACAAGTCTGGTCTGTTTAAAACAGCCTGCATTTCAGCGTCCAGGCGCTGCGTGGCCACGACACGTATATCTTCAACCTCCGAAGGCCGGGTAGTCAGAGTCTCCAGCTGACGCTTGTCCACCAGATACATTTTCTGGGCGTGTTCCATCACCGGTTTCCTCCTAGCCCGCCAAGTAGACTGGTAATTAGCGGCAGCGCTATCCCGATTAGACTGCCTATGAAGCCTCCAGCTTGTTTAACCACTTTCCTTTTACTCTTCAGTGACACCCGTTTATTACTGAGTTTTTTCACGACACCCTTCCTTTTCTTCAAGACGCCGAGCTGGTGTCTTGTTAGCGGTACGCGGCCTTTCAGAGTATTCCGCGCAATCTCCGAAATAGCGGTTATCAAATCGTCGGAGGCCGCTGCTAGAATGGTCTTACGCTGCTGTGGAGTGGCTCTTACAAGCGTGCGGAGCAGAGGTAGGTTTCTGCGGATGCGTGCAGACATGATGACGCTTGATCTCACTATGCGGCTAGGTGCGCTTCTTGGTGCTCTTTTTAGGGGTGTATACGGCGGGGAGATCCGAAGGGAAAATATCGGTGCGTAATCGATACTCCTCTGGGGTGGTGGTTTTCAAATCGATCAGGAGATAGCCGTAGGGTTTGTTGGTAGCGTCTTCGTACGCGTCCATGAAGAAACGTGTTCTAGAAGGGTACATCTGTCGTGCTAGCACAGATAACTGTTGTTTATCGCGAGGGTTTTTAAACAGCACAATGTAGCCGGCATTCAGCGATATCGATCTGTTACTCTTACCCTTGCTGAACAGATTCTGTACAAGATAACACACACTTAGATTACGGTGGTGAGAGTATTGGGTAAAGGCTTTCTCTAACTCTTCGCTGTTCCCACCTTCAGTCATCAGATCATCTATAATCAGTAGATTCACCACGGAGGGAGGCAGCAGGCGGTCGTCATTTAGACTCTCGGGTAGACCCTCCACAAAGCGCAAGTTTTTTAGACGCGCTTGTAGCTGACTGTAGAGGGGTTGCCAGCAGCTGTAAACCCATACGATGTTGGCAGGCGGGGGGTGTAGCACATCGGCGGCGTTCTCCAATAGCTTTTTCACAAAGTAACTCTTGCCGCAGTTGGATGGACCTGCTAGAATACAGGTAAAGGGGTGCTGCAGTCTAACATCCATGACGGTACATGCTTAGTATCCGTAGGGAAGTGTCAGCCCCTCAGCTGTGAGGGCCCTCTTATCAAATACCACCCTGAGGGTTTTCTGCAAGGTGCGGGTGTTAATTTCCCACTTCTTCTTATCACGAACAATGCAGGGGTGGCTGACCACTATGCTGTTGTGATTGTTACTGTCAGGCTCTCGTATGTACGATTGCACCAGATCTTTTAAACTGGTAAAGTTGATGTGCTCGCTGTTGCCCACGTTAAGCGTGATACCCTTCACTTTCATGGCGACGGAGCCTAGAGATGTGCGGTAGGCGTATGTCTTTGGCCCCGCTGACACAAACTCCTCGATGTACTCCCCGGGGGCTAGCTCGGAGGTGAGATCGCCCAGGTAATCCCCCGTGATGGGGTCAGCGGATCCGGGGGTGCTGACAAAAATGATGGAATCTGTGTCGTTGTACAGCAGTCTCTCCCCCAGCGGTTCCATCACCTCGTACAGTCTCAAACGAGCGTGAGCCGTGGTGAAAACGGCTATGAATATGTTGATGTTATCAGCCGCGGAAGGATATTCATTAACGTAACGCCAGCTCAAGCAGGCAGTCTCATCGTCGATGAACACGCAGCTGCTGATCTCATAGCCGTTATCAAAGAGGTAAGCGTGTAGTACCGCAGGATCTGTGATGATGAGGGAGTTCAACAGGTTAACTCTCTGAGCGAACTTGCCCCACAAGGAATTAAGGCAAAGTTTCGCTAATATCCGACGGGCCGCATTGAACTTGATGTGTTCAGCGCGCAATCGGACCCCTTCCTTCGCGTAATAATCGTCGATGTAAGCCCTGCGGCTTGAATCGTCCGTGCAATGGGCCGGGTAGCCGCTAGCCTCCTGTTTATCGCGCAGAAACATTTTCATGTACTCGCAAAACAGCTCGAGGCTGATTTCTTCGAAATGCCATATCTCGTGAATACGACCCATGCGGTAGCCCTTTTTCAAGGCTGCCTGTAGCTCGAGAGTACACCATGTACCCTTCAGAACACGCTCAGTGTCAGTGTGCACGCATCTTGTCATCTGTTTAACATCCATGCAGGTGCGACATAGTGGGAACATCAGCTTACCGTCTGACCGATAGGGGAGCACAGGGAGGTAGAGCCCCCGAGGGGGGTACACCTCGCATCGGATCAGTCCAAAATACTGATCGATGTCCCCGAAATCCTTATAGATGATCTTAGGATGTCCCAGGGGGTAGGGCTTTGTACTGTTCACCCACGGGTACAGGCTGGTGAAATCCAGGTAATGTATTTGTTCACCCTCGCTGACCTTGTGGTACAGTTTGATGGTGCTGGTGCGGCCGCCATACAGAGCATCTCGCGGCTGAATAGGTTCAGGGAGTTTTAAAACATCGAGAACGCGGCCCACACGAGGGTCCTCTATTAACATCGAGCGCCACTCGTGTTCCCAGATAGTGATGACCCTCAATCCTTTCCCGATTAAGAATGACTCTTTTTTCAGCGTGCGTCTATGGAGCTGCCCGTAGGTGGCTGCCATACGCTTGTTGTAGCTGTCCGGTTTGTAACACGTGGGACACCCGTGATAGTAACAGCCGTTAAATTCATAGGCTGTCTCCACACCATTCACCACCGAATAGCCATCTAACCAATAGCCCCCGCAACGTTTCTCACCCAGACCCGTTAAAGCGTGTTGGATGGCTATGTTCTCGGTTACAGATAGATACATGAGCCATTGGATGGCCGGTGTAGAGTACCTCTTCTGTGTTTTGTGATATTGGTCACACGGCAGCAAGGCGATTGTCTCCGGTTTCAGGTATAACTGTCTGAAGATGCGCATGCAGAAACTGGCCAGAGTAATGGATTGAAAGGGGTCTATGTCTAAGGGTACCACAGGCTTCCCTGCTTTTTTCTTCTTCCTGGTTTCACTTCCCGCCAACCTATGCAGCGCTGGTGTTGCGTTTCTGAGCTGTCTTGCCCTGGCTCGCGCCCCAGCCACCGCGTTTAGTTCTACCTTAGCACGATCTTTCGCTGCCTTCTGTTTTAACTCTCTGCTGGTTATATCGAGGAACCCGTCTCTGTACAGTCCAGCCCCCTGTTTTAAGACGCGGACGTCCATCTGACAATAGGCCCTTATTTCCAGTTTCATGTTGAAAACCTTGTGCTTGTTAGCGTTGTACCAAGCTAAAAAATTATTTCTCAGCAGGGAGCATATAGTCAATTCCATAATATTTCACATCCGGGTAGGGCCCGATGCAATCTTGATTGGCGGCTGTGTTGAATAGATATGGAAAATAAACGTTCGAACCTTAAAACCTGAACGCTTGAGGCATTTTACTGAGTTTCATGGGCAAGAAGTTCAAGGTATCGATGAAGCGGATCTTTAACGCTACTATCGCTATGAGCATTAGTTTGGCACGGTGTGATGAGTTTTACTTTCATCTTCTCTCTAGTCAGTTGATTTAAAATAAAAAATCTGTTGTAACCTTTGGAATTGTGCACTTTGAAGGTGTGTAGCCTGTATATTTTGTGCTTATGAAGCGGGGAATTCCCAGCACATGTCCTTCGTAAGATGCCGTGCAAATATGTTGTTGGGCTGATGTATGACATTTTCATGCCTAGCCTCTGTCATATGCTATGTAGTTGTTGCTACAGCCTTTGGGTCTCCCAGGGTTTATAAAGCATACGTGAGTATCGCGATCAATTACTGTCATATGACACACGTCACACTAGGGGCCTTTACACTCGCAATCTGTGCAAGTGTTTATCCAGCATTGTGGACACTCATCATACGGTTCGCACTTTACACGACCTAACACCGCTTTCTCCTTGTGAGTTTTCAGGCAGGCCTGTGATCGAGCAAATACTTGGCAATGAGGGCATTCATCAGGGGGTTATTTCTTCCTCTCACACATGTCCCTCAGAGAGAAGGGACAGTGATACCGGCAGCTGTGTCTGTGAGCTCTATGGTATGTGCGGTGGCAGTGGCTGCAAATGTCTTTAGCATCCAACACTCCTTTTAGATTGATTACTCCATCATAATGGTCCTTGTCCCAGAGGATGTAGAGCGTTTGTTTATCGGCTCTGTTTGTCTGGGGGTAAAAGTGCTACACACCGTTGTTAAAGGTCAGAATTGTTATGGGTCTGCCTAGATCATTTTCAAACAACGCTACCTGGTTAAAACTAATGGACGTATCCACTGATAACCCTAGCTCACTATGTGTGTCTAGTGACCTCTGGAGTATCACGGCATCTGTGCAGCACCTGTCTAGTAAACCATGAAGACTGGCTGCCAAGCATATATTGACACCAGCGTAGGTCTACTTCAAAAGCCATCATTTTTTGTTTGCTATTATATGGCTACTGAGAATTTTATTGATGGGTTTGTAAACACCCCCCACGAAGGGTGTCTTACCACTAGAGTGATATGATTTTTAGGGGCATGTACCCCAGGATCTCAGCCTTGCTCTGTAACAGTTTTTGTAAATTTTTTAAAAACTGATGGGCACAGAAGACGTGTGCAGACCGTCGTGTAAACAACAGCCTGGTTAAACAACCCCCATCCAGCCTGATTTGAATAAAATCATTAGGGACTGCTGTTTGTAACACGTGGTTTACTAGCATCTGTACAGAATCTGTCACAACTGAAATGCCATGTACTAGCGACTGTAGTCGCTCCAAATTGACAAATTTGAACTCCTCGTACTGCTTAAGGGCCCTATGCATTTTATAAGCTCTCTGATAGGTGCACACACTCTCCACATACACTTTTGCATAATCATTAACATCCCTAGGCGGCCCCCGGGAACTCCCTGGAGCAGGTGGGGCATCGCCATCACCAGGCTGTTTACAAGGCATGAGGCATTTTCAGAGTGTCTAGTCACAGATGCACCACAGTGCCGCCCCCTAGTTGGAACCAGTCGCACCTTTTTAGTACCTTGAATAAATGCCTATGCTGTCGGTGTGATGAACACCACATTATAGCCATAGCAACAAGCTTGGACTGTTTGCCTCGGGGTGGCTTGACACCACAGCTACTCTGTATTAGTGGTGGTTGTGTATTTTCAACAACCGGGGCAGCATCTGACCACCCTTGCTAGTCACGCAGAGTCACTATCGCTCATGTGTTGACCCTGAACTTGTGCTAAGGGGCTGGTGGTAGACAGCCTACCAGTGTTGCCAGCAGGAGCAGCTGCACTCGTACAAGCTCTTTCCCTGTACTCTCACCAGTCAGTAATGCTTGGAGCCCCATGTCTTCAACCACTCCGTGACATTCTTGCTAGACTTGGGAGGGAGTGGTGTTTTATACCATGGGGCACCGACTGTCTCTACAATTCTCTCTCTGCTCTGGGCAGTTCTCAGGGTGTGGCTAAACTCTTGTTCATTATCCACTGTGTATTGGAAACTAGCTTCTAGGTGTTCAAATGTAGAAGCGTTCTCACGGGTCTGCTCTAAACGAGCGCAGTGTTGTAACAATCTTTTCCCTGCAGCCAACATGCACCTGTATTTACAGCTCACATCATCTAACACTTTTTGTTTCTTTGCTTTGGGGTCAGCATTTCTATAGCTCATGTTTTTATGTTTTTTAGAAGGGGCTGAGGGAGTGATACCTGTTGCAGGCGCTGCCTCTACATTATCAGCAGATGTGTTAATTGGTTGCACCATGTCAGAAGTACTGCATCTTCTAGGGAGGCAGTACAATTGTATGTATCTCCCTGGATGGGAGTATCTGGTGAGGGGGTGACCCCATCACACCGGTGCAGGGGCCTTCTATTAATGCGGTGGTAGTTCTTTCAGCAGCGGCATCAGTGATAATGTCTGACAGTGTTTGTGGGGATACCATCTGAGGGTGGTGTGTCTCTATCACACCTGCTGTCGCTTTAATAACAGGTGGCCTGATAGCCATATTGATAGCCATATATGGCTATGAGGCCATATTGATCAGTCTCATTTTTTTCCCCATCAAAGCTGTCGATATAAATGACCGATGATGGTGGGGAGGTTAGTTGCAGGTTCAACAGGGGTAATGTTCCAATGTATAGTGTCACGCAGTAAGTCCGGCATGGTGCACCCCTGCGCATCCTCACAAATGGCCCCTGTTACACACTGCTCAGCCTCTATGCTAAATGTTTCACCTGCTGGGTTAACACACTGCTCTACGTCATTAGCACACATCTGTATGATGTCTTCTACGTTTGAAAAGACATGTTGGGTGCAGATATTTTGCATCTGCTCTTCAGCGGCTAGCATTAGTGCATTTAGAACCAGAGGGCTCGGCCAGTAACCCGCATGTCATCCTGACTAACTGA